>CM040185.1:65162539-65165039 GCA_022606455.1 Callitettix versicolor
AAATCCAATCGTATAGTCTGTACAAATATGCGACATTAATATTTGACAAAAAACTGTATTAACATTAAGTGTCACCCACTACAAGTTTTAAAAAATGTATTTGAACTTAAGGAGGTGAATAGAAAGTATTTTATTAACGATTGAAAATTTGAACAAGATATATAAATATATAAATAAATATATAAATAAATATATATAGGGAGAGTGTGAACTAATTGTAGAAATTGAAAAAAATTGTTCTAGTTGTATTGCAATTACTTTTTCTCAGTTTACAAATTAATTTACTGTCATTTCTCTTCCATTCCAATAATCAGTCGTTTTCTATAATCCAGCAGTAGCAGATGTCCAATATACGTCGGATTATAGCGAGTGTACTGTATTATTATATTAACTGAAACACTTACAGTGGATCATTGTTATAATAAATAGATGGTATGTTAACAAATCAGCTTTTGTTTTAAATTATTAAATGTAAAACATTAAAACGTTAGTTGTTTATAAACAAAATGTTTATAAGCGGAGGTTATTTATTAAAGAAACAAAACTAATTCACTTAAGTGTAGTAATTTATTTGGTATATCTTTGCAAACTATTCACTCAATTTCAAGCAATAAACTTTACAAACTGAATTTCAAATTTCATTTTGAAATGGTAAGCCATTAGTTAGCCTTAAGCGTTACTTGTCGTTCGTTATAACTTATAACATTATATACTTTCCAATTAAAACTTATTCCGTACTTTTGTTTAAGGTTTTATAAACACTAGCGCCGGTAACACCTAGCGACAAAACACTGTACTACTAAAAGGTTATCGGGAGAAAATATTATTTCTTCAATTTAACTTCTTCCTAACTTTGTTTCTCGTTATAGCAGTGACGAAAAAAAAAACACGAATACTGCTATTAAACTGTTAATAGACGTTATAACTCTTTAGCCCAGTAACCGTTATTTGTTATTTTTTATAACGGTTCCTATAATTATTTTACAATAACATTTACTAAATTACATAATATAACAGGCCCATCATTAAGAGTATATAAATATTACTGTTGTGTGTTAGTACGTTGGTAAGTCAACTGTTTCACTGACGTGATGGGAAATAATTAACAAACTATTTAAGAGCTTGGATATTGATATTTTAATTAATGAGGCAATGATCATTCGTTTAAAAATGGTAACCACTCAAAAAAGTTAAAAATGTACTTAACTTTTACATTTTTGGAAAGACAATTTTGCCACAATATTAAATGTTAAATTCTGCGTTAATCATTACATTTTAAAATGTAATTAAATGCGTAAATAAAAAAATGAGCTATTGGAGAGGTAATTGTGTATAGGAAATATATATATTTCCTTTGAGGTCTCCTAAACAACATAGGAATTGAGTTACACAACCTAGTTCCGTTTACTAACACCGAACTTCTCTCCCGGCTTTCGAACAGCCTATGCCTGCAAACCCATACAATTCTCCCGTCAACCGATACTCGCTTCTGACTGGTTCGCAGTGTTCGCGTATCTCGGGTCTAATATACGTTATTATCACATTTCTGCCCAGACATTACTGCCGGCGCACATTGGATCTTTCGTAGCTTCATCCTGATTCGTTTGCTCTCTCTCTGGTTTTAACAATGGATTTCTGAGGAATTATGGTTCCCGCCGTAATTTCGAGTATACAAGTCGAAAACCGCTGTTCGGCAGAATGTTTGAGGAGGACCACCCACTAGATTAACTATACGACAGCAGGCCAACACCCGTAACCATTCTAAAAGTCACAACTTGTTCGGGTGGAAATAGGAGGAATCTAGTAAATTTAATGACAAATCTAACTTCTCACTTTCTAACCGTTACGAACTGGAATAGTGCCATTAAATTTTCGAACTTCTCTCCCGGGTTTCAAACAGCGTACGCCTGCGAACATAATTTACAAATCTTCCGTCAACCGATACTTGTTTCTGATTGGTTCTCAGTGCTCGCATATCTCGGATCTAATGAACGTTTTGTTATCACATTTATACTATGTCCAGTAATTACTACCGGAGCACCAAGTCGCGCAACTCCCGCACACAGTAGCTTCGTCCTGATTAGTGCGTTATTTCTGTGGTTTTAACAATGCATTTATGAGAAATTATGGTTCCCGCCATAATTTTGAGTAGCCTATACATACAGGTAAAAAATTGTTGTTCTGGAGAACATCTAGGAGGACCACACGCAACGGAACAGCTGCACGAGAGCCTGGCAACTCTCGGAACAACTCTAAAAGACACCACCACATGTTTCGGTGGAAATAGTAGGATACAGTCAAACATAAACCAACGGACTTCTTACGTTCTTACAATTCCATACTGGAAGTGTGCCTCGTCGGCCAACGGCTGACCTGGTAAACACCCGGATTTCTACTATGCCTTTCGGAGACTACATCTTTCAGCATCTCTTAGATGGTCAACCTATGGTCTTGTGATATATATATATATATATATATAACAAGATTTATAGGGTGTTTA
>CM040185.1:65170039-65270039 GCA_022606455.1 Callitettix versicolor
TTTTTTATTCTGACCCAAAATTAATTACTGAATCACTTCTGTGCACTTCAGTAACTAACTATAAGTTATTAAAAGCAAAATATGTTCACAAAGCAAAAGGGATGTAATAAACAATAATTAATTATTACAGTCAGACAAAGACACGGTTACTTAATTAAAAGGAAATTAATTAATTAAAGGTGAAATGACCGAGAATACTGGAAGCAACATTAGTATATTACATCTTTCTTTTCATACCTGACCACAAGAATAACAACATAGTAATTACTCAAAGTTTCAATGTAAACGCCGCAAGCAGCTGTCTCGCTGACTTTATAGAAGCGAAATTCGAAAAATAATAAATAAAAAAAATCTTATTTCACCATAAAATCAGCATTAAAATCTGCATACACTGGCATTCGAAATTTTCAAAGTGCATTGAAAATAATACGGAAATGAAACCTGAACGCCGTTGAGTTAATTGTCGTTCAAGGAAGTCTAGCCTGAAAATCAGTGGTAAAATACTGCATAAATTAGCATTTTGAATTTTTAAAATCGAATTCGACAGCGGTCAGGGTTTATTTTCAATGTAATTTGAAAGTTAAAATGCTGGTATGTACGGATGCTTATAACGTTAAAATAAGAATTTCAAAATAAGATTTAGAAAAGCTAGTTTGCACTGTGGAAGTGAATAATTCTTCAGATCATCAAATTTTGCAGTCACTTACTCTTAATATAGTGTTTGGAATTAAAATTATAATTTTAATAATAATTTTAAAGATTTTAAAGGGGTACAGCTAAAGATTTTTTCATTTTTTCCCTGCGAAAAACCAACAAGGTCATGATCGCTGTTGCGACAAAATTTAGAATGTAAAAAAACAACAAAAAATATTAAAAAAAGATGTATAATAGAAAAAATAATAATAAATAAATAATAAAAATGTTTGATAAACACTATTGAGAAAGACGAAGAACAATTATGAAACTGCTTTCATATTGCCCGTTGTTATAAACATGGTACATTCTACATAGAACAGTAGTTTAAATACAAGATTGGGGAAGAAGTAAATAGTGGTCAGTCGATTTTTGAGGAACAGGAGGGTTAGTCAATACTGGGGGACCGGAGGGTCAGTCGATTCTGCGGTGGACCGGAAGATCAGTTGATTCTGAGAGGAACGGAGGATCAGTTGATTCTAGGGGGACCTGAAAGATCAGTCGATTCTGGGTAGATCGGAGGGTCATCGATTTGGGTGGACCAGAGGATCATTCAGAGCGAGACCGGAAAGTTAGTCGATTCTGGGGGGACCGAAATGTCTCCTATTCGGGAGAACGGAGATTCAGTCGATTTTGAAGGAACCAGAGGTTCAGTCAATTCTGGAAGGACCGGAGGGTCAATCGATTCTGGGAGGTCCGGACGATCAGTCGATTCTGAGGTGACCGGCGGGTGAGTCGATTCTGGGGGGACTGGAAGATCAGTCGATTCTGAGGAGACCGGAGGTTTAGTCAATTCTAGATGGACAAAAGGGTCAGTCGATTCTGAGAGGAATAGAGGTTCAGTCGGTTCAGGGGGAACCGGAGGTACAGTCGATTCTTGGAATACCGAAGGATCAGTCTGAGGGTTCTTAAGGTATCTGAGGATCAGTTAAATCTGGGGGAGACCGAAAGGTTAATTGATTCTGGGGGACCGGAAAGTTAGTATATTCCGAAACAGAAGGAACAGGAGGGTCTGTCCATTCTGGGAGATACCGGAGAGTTAGTCGAGTCTGAAGGGACCGAAGGATCAGTCTATTTCGGATGGACCGAAGGATCAGTCGATTCTGAGAAGAACGGAGGATCAGTCGATTCTGGGCGAGACTGGAGAATCATTCAATTCTGGAGGACCGCAGGATTATCCTATTTTCGGGAGACCAGAAATTCAATCGATTCTGAGTGAGACCAGCTTCCCTTTTTCTTTTTGGATTGAACAAATGGTGACAAGAGTTTCCAGAAAGGATTTTGAAACATTATTTCAAGCAAAACTTTAGAATCTGGTAATACAATAGTGTTGATTCTTGTGTTGTTATCAAGTGTAGAGGTAGCCAAACGGATACAAGAAGATTGTAATATAGTTATATGTACTAATAGAGCATTTTTGAACCACTGGTAGTTCATTCTTTAAAAGACCCCGTTTAGAAGAGATTTTAAATTCCTAACTATAAAGATATACTAAACAGACGGTATATTTAGAATAGAATTATATATTCTATGTTTATTTATTTTCGATATCTGTTAATCCCATATTGCGGATTACTCCCATATCTCTTCAGTATCCTTATTGCGCCTTTTCCTAGGATGTTTCGTTCTTTTATTATTGTGACTCAGGGTTCATCGCTAGTAATTGTCATTCCAAAATACCTGTAAGTTGTACACTCGTTGATTTGTGTTTTGTGTTACAATAGAAGGTTCCTGCTCTGTCCTCCAGTGCACATGTACTCCGTTTTGTTTAGTACCTGCCAACACTTACTTAGGTTAAATCAGTTGAGGATAAAGTTGGCTATACTTTCTTTACTTCAGGCAATTGAAATTTAACAGTTCATAAAATGTAATAACAGTTTTGTTACGATAAATTAATAGACAAAAAATATACGTAATTTCATGGGATTGAAATACTTACAGTAGACCTACAACATTTTACTAACAACGTATTTCGTAAGCAATGGATAGCAAAGGTTAATTGTAAATATCGCCACAAGATAGCAGTGGAACTAGGCGACTATTTCAGAAATATATTTTGTGAATTAACCATCGGACTCCCTCGTACGTATTCGTAAATCCCCGTTTTCTTTCGTAGTATCTTCGTGTGCCTTCCAGCGATTTTTCAATACCTGTATACCGAGCTGTATGAAGTATTTATTACCTTCAAAAATCACTTTTGAAAATTGGCTCCCAAAACGTCAGCGAGACAGGTGTGTGATACGATTATTTAGAACTTTGTAGTAAGTATTTTCTGTACTCGTACGGTTAATTAGTAAATGCGAATGAAGAGGAAGATTGCAATGCCTGTCCAAAAGAGGTTAGGAGTTGGGGATTTCAGTAACTGAAAGGTTAAGATATGAATTGGAAAGTATGAACTGAGGAAGTAGTTTTGAATAAATAGAAACTTATCCAATACAATTGATATGTTTGACAATACGTGTTTGGAAAGTAGCAGCAATGGAAAGAGCTATAAGGCTGTCATGTTCGCTTGTGAGTAAAGCACAGAAGTGTATTTTACGTGTTTTAACCAATGAATACAGATTGTTAATTTTGAAGCTAAAGATTGTGCATTCATTGCTATAACACTCATATTCTGGTTGCAAACCTAGGCGAGTTTACAAACACATAAGGAGGAAACCTCGATATGTGTAGTGCGCAGTTTAGATATTCAGGATTTTCTTTGCGTATGTAGAGTCAGGCTTGAGGCTCAGGGCAGGCATGCAGACCGGAAGTTACTATCTGGCTTTGGAAAGGAAAACCTGCGCCGGTTGGACTGTACTTGGACCGACCCTGATCTCTACATCATTTTTTGAAGGATCGTTAAATTTTTTATATAAATACTATATATATATATATATATATATATATATATATATATATATATATATGTGTGTGTGTGGGGGTTGCTTTGTGTGTCACACATATCATGCACAGCACAATCCACATTAATACAGGGTGTTGAAACACACACACACACACACACACACACACTACTCCAAATAAAACACTTTCTTATTGCCTTTCGTTTTTTTCATATCTTCTCTTATCTATTCTTTTCACTATTTCTTTACGCCCCCTCTCTCTCTCTCTTTCTCTCTCTCTGTCTGTCTCTTTGGCGTGTTATGAAATGAAAAATTTCCTCGTACTGTTTAACCCTCAACGGAGTTTTTACGGTCGTGAAACAATATTTAGTCGAGTTGCACAAGAGAAAGGACGTAAATGACGTCATAACAGTAAACACAAAGGCACAAGCACAAAACAACAGTGTTTTCAATTAATGTTATTGACAGATGAACTATTGTGTACTTAAGTATGAAATGTAAACTTCAAAAACACGCTTGTTGAAACGTGTGCTTATTTTCATTTGCGTAACACAAGTTAGACACAATTTATGTTTCACATAATACAGTATGTACAGCGTGTCCCACAAAGAAGTTTACGCGTTTGATCCTCCATTATTTTCCCATTCTTCCATTGATCATTTTCAAACTATCCATACTTTTTTTAAAATGTATCATGAATAGTATTTGAGAATTACATCTGGCTGATGTTTGTAGAAATAAAATGCCGGTCAAAATATATAAATTCTCTCCCTCTTAAAATGTCACTGTACTGCAGTATTAAATCAGATTGTTGAACAGCTGTTAATTCTTTACAGTTACTTTTGGCCTTTATACAATGTAACTTCGTACGAAATTTCAAAACAATCGGGTACTGTGATTAATAAAAACTGCGTACACTCGTCATATGTACCAGAGACCGCCATCTTGAAACAGAAATAAATAGTAAAAGAGTTACAATTAATCATACTGGCTTTATACACGATATCTTCGTAACAAATTTCAAAACAAACAGATAATGTGTATGGCTAAAACGTATAGCTCCTCATTGCAAATCAGAGGCCGTCATCTTGAAACTGAAGTGAATTCGAAAAATCTTACAAACACATCGTATGGGCATTATACAAGATATCTTTTTTAAAAATTTCAAAAAAAATCGGCCATTGCGTCTGCTCAAAATTACTTAGCAAACAAACTCAAACATTCCTTACAAATTTCAAAGAAATCGGTCAGTGCGTTTTTTCTAAAACTGCGTACATTCGTTACTCTAATTTATAGTCCGCCATCTTTAAACGAAAGTGAGTGAGAAAAAGTCTTACACATTCTTCGGGCTTCATAAAAGATGCCTTTATACCAAATTTCAAAACAGTCGGTCAATTCGTTTGGCTAAAGCTGCGTACACTCGTTATTGTAAATCAGAGGCCGCTATCTTGAAACCGAAACAAATAGGAAAAAAACCCTTACACATACTTCCTTGGGACTTTTACAAAGGTACCTCCGTACCAAATTTCAAGTTACTAGGTCAGTGCGTTTGGTCAAAGTGTGTAACAATCAAACACACAAACCAAAGGCCGAACGGTCGAGTTGAAACCACAGAGGACTCGCTTCGCTCGGTCAACAAAATTGATCAACACTACGACTTATTTTATTAGTCGTGGTTATATTGTGTGTGCTTTTTACATTATATATATATATATATATATATATATATATATATGTTTGTGTGTATGTATTAGAAACGTATTTATCGACGTTATAACCATCTGTTAACGGTAGATAACAGTATTATAAATTGTTTAAGGTATAGAGGAGGTACGGTGGGATACCTATCGGATGTATTCATCTGTTCACTTCTGTTGCTTCCGCCAGATATCAATGACTGCTGGCTGATTATAAAGTTTACAGTTGGTCGCCACTACAATTATGTTCTTGGAGTTGGCTTATTATCGAATGTACTGCTGGTACGCGTATTATAAAGACAAGTGTACTTACATTTACAGTTTTTTTTGTTTGACAGAAAACTTGAATACACTTCGCAGACCATCTTCAGTGTTAATGGCTGAGAATAAATCATCATGTGTGTTGCTTGTAAGTACATGCTTCTTCAGTTTAACACAGTATTTTTATATATTGGTGTACGACAATATTAGTGTTAACAAATGGCATTAATTGCATTAAGCATCTGCTTTGCTGATGTGATAGAAGCAAATTTGCACAAATATGTTATTTATCTTGCCCTTTTTTTTTAAATTCCTTTTTCACTATCATAATCAGCGTTAAAGTATGCACATATCGGGTTCATAAACTTTCAAATTCCATTTAAAATACGAAAATAAACTTCAATCAAATTCCGTAATTTTATCGGATGGAAAATTCAAAATACAAAGGCTGATTAAGATGATGGTATCGGATTTACAAAAAACATTTAGGCGAAAAAGTTAGGAATGTTTAAAGATTTGAAATTACTGCCATTTTGAAATTGTTCAACGAATTTTTGCTGGTTAACGAACTTGTCCTGTCCTATACTGTAATCGAGTTTCACGATAAGTTTGGATTAAATCAGACCAAAATTGCCAGCGCGAGCGCTAACAAATATATTAAAACAAAGTTTACTATCACTCAACAACTGAACTAGAGTCCGAAATGGCGCTCAGTTTCACTGGAACGTACTACGATGGCCGATCCAAAAACTCGTTTTCCAATCGCAATTCGCCAATAATCGCCGCATGCAGCTGTTTAACTGACATAATTAAAGGCAATTTCCGAAAGTATTTTTTTTTTTATTTTACCACCTTCGGAATTCTTATTTCACTATTGTTTCCGACTATTGTGAACACTCGGGCTAATGAAGACGATTTGATGATTTATAGCTTATGAAAATTCCAAACCCTGGCCAGGAATAGAAACCGGGTCCTCGAGGTGAAAGCCCAGTACGCTATCAACTAGGCCATCGAGGCGGCTACATATTTCACTATTGTTTTCGACTATTGTGAACACTCGGGCTAATGAAGACGATGTGATGATTTGTAGCGTATGAAAATTCCAAACCCTGGCCGGGAATAGAAACCGGGTCCTCGAGGTGAAAGCCCAGTACGCTATCAACTAGGCCATCGAGGCGGCTACATATTTCACTATTGTTATCAGCATTGAAAAAATGTGCACTTTAAACTTTTAATTTATATTGAAAATACGAAAAAAAATCCTGAAAACCAACAAAATTTAAAATCTTCATTTCAACGGATTTTCAAAATCCAAAACGCTAAGTCATGCAGTTTTTAACCTAGATTATGATTTTGTAATCGGATTTTCAAAAACATTTAATGCACTAAAGTAACGACTTATTTATTTTTTTAAATTACTGCCATTTTGAAACTCTTGAACTAATTTTGCCAGTCAAAGAACTTGTCCAAGCTATTAACATAATCGATTTTCGTGCCAAGTTACTATGAAATCCTACGAAAATTGCGAACGTGATAATAATCACACACACACACACACACACACACACACACACACACACACACACACACACACACACACACACACACACACACACACAGTACACACACACACACACACACACACACACACACACACACTCACACACACACACACACACACACACACACACACACACACACACACACACACACACACACACACCTATTTAAAACAAAAAGAACACACTCAAAAAACAAAACAAAACACCCAAAAAACATACATCCATAAACAAAAAAACACAGAAGAAACAGAGACAAAACACTTACAAAGAAACAAACCACAAACACAAGGAAAACAATCATAAAAAACACACACAAATAAAGAACACAAAAACAAACAAACAAACACTATCAACAAATTTGCTAACGGTTACTAGACTTGGGAATGTAAGGCTAGTTGAGACACGAGAAGGTCGCTTAACGTGGTGTTTAATTAATGTCATTTGTCTACTATTCCAAGGTAAGCAATTAACTCTTTGTTTTCCCACAACGGCTAATCTTGTAAAAGCTGTCTCACTGACGTGATAGAAGCGAATATCCAAATTCATAAGTATCATTAAATGCTTCATTTATTGGCCTTTTCAACTTTAAAGTTGCATTGACATATAAAAATGTATTCTGATCGCAAAAAAAAAATCAGTTTTCTTAATTTGAACGGACTTTAAAAGTTCAAAATTTCGTTTTACGCGGTTCTTAACGCTGATTAGGATGGTGGAAAAAATGAATGAAAATTATATGAATCTTAACGATTTGAAGTGGCAACCATTTTGAAACTGTTGAACGAGTTTTCCTGCTTGACGAACTGATCATAGTTATTAGGAAAATCTATTTTTGTTCAAGTTTGAAGCGAATCGAACAAAAATTGCAACCACGAGCATGCTGGAAGACATGCGCGCACACACACGCGCGTTCTCAAATATATAAACCTCTCATTCTTGGTGAGAACTTTACACACACATATATATATAATCTGAGCTTCACAAAAATGACTCTAAATAACTAATGTTGTAGTGGAAATTAGCTGATCAAATTGACTCCACTTTGCAATAATCGTTTATCAAGATGACCTATTTTGAAAATTATAGGCCTACAATGTCAGCTTTTGAAGAGTCCTGAACGATAAAGCCTAGCGAATTAAGGACGCACTTGTAGCGCTGTCTACTGGAAATAGATTGACGAGGCAATACGTTCAAGTACGTTCAAGGTCATCATTTTTTCAAACTCTTGTGCTCATCACAACGTGTGCCAAAGGGGAAGTGGTGATTTGATTGTGTTACGTTCATTCCGTCCTTCAAAGTGGTCAGAACACTTTTCTGCGAATAGAAATTGGAAAATAGTTATTATAACTGCCATCTTGGTAAAACCAAGACCTTGAAATGAGCACTTTTTTAAAATTTTATGCCGTCCATTTTTTTCCAAGCCATCCAATCCCTTGTTACGTTAAAACAAATATAACGAGAAACATTTTATTAAACTACCCTAAACTATTTAGGAGAATTTAATAGTTTAAAATTATTTGTGTACGTGAATTGAAGATTATAAAGTTTGTTTCCTTTACTTGCAACCCTAAAAATAACTTTGTTAAGGATGACATAAAAAAATCCCTTTCTAATTAAATTTGTTATAAATTAATATTTCTTAAAGTCTATAATTTATGCTAGTTAATAAGGAAAAGGGATGAGAGTTAACGGTAAGGGTAAAGGAACGGCAGTAACTGCTTCTAGAACTAACAACCTTCAGTTGCGCAGTTCAGAGAGGCAGCAGAATGACCGGTGTGCGTTACCATCTGTGAAAACGCTGATCGCAAAAAGGGACCATCTCTACAAACATTAATTTTTCAGGAAGCAAAAATGATACGTGACAAGTTCATCGGAAACCGAAATAATTAGAAAAAATATTCCCGGACCATCGTTTTGGAAATTTTATGATCTTCCTTCATCGAACCGTCAAAATGATGACAGGTCGTGCCGTTTAGCCAGTATTGCAGGAAATATCTAGCAACTACACTGTCAACGTTAAATCAGATGCCGACATCTAGAAACGGAAGTAAATGGGGAAACATCTTACACATACGTTTTTCGGGCTTTATACAAAGTACCTTCTTACCAAATTTCAAAAATCGGTCAATGTTTTTGGAACGAACTTGTCCCACCTGAAACTTTAATCGATATTCGTACCAAGCTTGAATCAGGTCGAACCTGAGCGTGATGAAACACACACACACACACACACACACACACACTGCAATAGTAAGCCTTACTTTGTGTTAATAATTTAATTTTTACTATTTCGTTTTCCCAGTTGAATTATTTAACTTTATCACTTTAGCTTACCACGCGTTGGCAACAAAATAAAAGTAAAAAAAAGAAAAATCTACCGCCCAGCTGCAATAGTCACTATCCGGAATTTAATTAATTGTTTTAAGTTAATTAAATTTGTAACTACTCGCTTGCTGCCTCCGGATTTCAATTACACCTTTGGTACGTTCGCTGTTGGGCGTAAAAGCTGGTGCGATAATTTGTGGAAACACTTTTTGCAGGGCTAAGTTAAATTCAAAGTCTTTGGGACCGTGAATTTCTAGAGTTTCAATATTCAAATAAAACCAACAAAGTTGTTATCCGATGATGTTTATTATTTTCTAAAACAAAAAAAAAATTATGTTCTAATTTAAACAAAATTGTCTTTACTATTTTATATATACTGTTTAAAAATAATTTTGGTTCCTTTAAAAATTTTTAATTTGTTCTGTTTTTCTTATATTTTTAATTATGATATTTTAAATCAACTTAACTTCTGTCAATAATTCAAATAAACGCAATTTTGTATCTTTTAACATCATTCATTTATAATTTAAAACAACATTTAACTTTAGTTTATACAACTTCACTATCAGTATATAGCTGGCCTTATATTTTATTTCTATTTTTCTTCTTTGATTTTTGTTAACTTAGACATTTCTTTCTCACTTATAATTTTATTTAGTTGTCTGCTCGATCGCTTTCACGATTTTACTTGGTTTTGTAATTTTTTAATACATTTCATATATATTTATATATTTGCAATCAATGTATTTCCATTATTTATTATTTTACAAGCGATAACTGAAATTTTACCTTTTTCAATTTGAAATTTGAACTCGTATTTTATTTTCCAATATAAATTACAGACAAACAATTTGAACCATCAGATAAAATTCTGATTTTAAATCTGCTAAAATTATACAACAGACATTAATGAATGATGTTATGCGACCCTTAACTCATCTAGTCATGTTCCCTGAACACTCTGGTTTGCGTGATGCAGACTTCGGTGGCAAGTTCTAGGATTCCGATCGTCTCTCAGTTATCAAGGGAAAGATTCGTGATGATTATTTTATTGGAATTTAGGCTCGATCCAAGTCGCGATCGAGAAGATTTCTACTTTGCCGTCCTAGCAGCTCTTCTGGGTGTGGTCTTCTTTCGCAGTCTGCAAACGGTTGGAACACTCGTCCCAATACAAAAATCAAGCGGTGTACAACTTATAAGTATTTGGAAACATCAGCTGCCACAAAACTGATGGACTCAGCGATAACAGAACGAAACACCATGAGAAGAAGAGCAATAAGGATACTGAACATCACCATACGGGATCAAGAAATATCGAAAATAAATAAACATAGAATATAATACAATTATAAAAAGTTTAATCTCCTATGGAAGCGAAGTATGGGAACTGAAAAAAATAGAAAAATGTCTTGAAGCTACAGAAATGGACGGCGAAAAGCTGTAAGTCGGTCTAAATGGGAAATGATAATAAATTTAAGAATCCTTGAAATCATGGATGCAAAAAACACTATTATAGACGATATTAAGAGAAAAAGAACTTCGATAGTTTGGTAATGTCCAAAGGATGCACGAAAATCGACTTCCTAAACAAATTTTAAAGTGGTAACCACATGGTCACAGGAAAGAGGAAGATCGAGACTTAGTTGGAGAGAAGTACTTGATAATGAAGTGAGAGAGAGGAGATTGGATCAAAATCAATGAAACTATAGAGAAAAATGTGTAGCTAGGAATCGGAAGACGTCGAAGAAGATTTTAAACCGAAAAGAAGAAGAAAAAAAACACGTTCGTACTTTCCGAGTATTAGTATTAAAGTGGATTTACTAGTCCGTAGTGATAGTAAGTGATTTTTTGTTACTACTCACTGTAACAATCATTGTCACTATGATTCAGTCATTGATATTTCAAAATCACAGTTCGCCTGTGATTATTCCAACTAGAATATCAGTTCGTAACTGTGATTTCACTGGCTGATTCGTGGCACTAACCTACCGACAAGAAGGATAACTAAATAACGTACAGTTAGTGTGATTATGATTTGACTCATTCAGTCACGTTTCACATTCACATTTTGAGTTGTGCAGTGCCGTTGAACATAAAGTGACCAGAAGTACAGCCACCATTATAAAAAGCGTGCTCGATATGGCTAAAGTCGAAGTAATTGGACTGTCTGCCGCTACAAACTCTGCAAGCTGCAAGGACAGGGGGAAAGCGTTTCAGAAAATGGTTAACTGTAACTGAACACTCTGCCACAAGATGCCACCAACAGCGAGAGCTTACATATCTCTCATAACGGTTATCATTCTAGTACTTTGGTATTCAATGGTAGTGTTGTTACAAGTCATGATCACGTTATCTACAGTATACGTAATCTGTATTGCATTACAGAGGCATCAGTTTATCTTTGATTTTTTAAAATCTTTTTATATTCGTGACTGATCGTACCTGACTTGATGTTTTGTTATTACTTCTTTAGATTCTGTTAACATATATTTTATCTGGACTACTAATTAATTATTATAGTTAGTGTAGCCTATAGCCCTAATTATATTTATAAAGAGTGAGCGACAGATCTTGTAACATGAGGTATGGACACAAAAGAACTATGAGTATGATGTGGAATATTAATTTTCCCTTAAACATTGAACAAAACGTGCTATTTTTAAAGTAAAATTAAACATTGTGTTTTTAAAAGCAAAAACCGTGTTGGTGTTTAATCCATTGTTTGTAGGTATTTTATGTTTCTGTATTTCGCAATAAGTTTATTTTTTGAATAAATTAACTTGCTTTTAAACGTTCAATTCTGGTTGATATTTTTAAGTTATGGGCTAAACACTTATCCAAACAAAAACCATTGGAGGAATCAGGCAAAATTAATTTTTAGGTCTTGCATGTGAAATGTGATTCATTTAATCACATTTCACTTCTACAGTTAGTGCCTGCAGCTACGGGAGCGATAAAGGGTTAGCCGTCAATCACAATCACAGTAACAGGTGAAAATTACAACTTTTCCGTAGTAGCAATCACAGTGAATAAAATCACTACTGGTCACATCACTACTAATCAACCGCCTGGACTAAGCTAGTTCCCTCTACCTAGACTTCCCTCATTTCAGGTTATTTCGCAATGTAAAATATCCCTGGATATTTAAAATCTTCTATTTCCATTTCTGGTAGAAACACTAAATCTTTACGGATATTGGTAGCCCTGCTATTTTCAGCATCTACTTAGGTCAATCCTTCGGTATTAATTTTCTTAGTTTTAATGCCAATTAATTTAATTGTAATAAGATTTTATTGGAATAAGTGTTGAGTCGGCTGCACTGTTTTTCACTGTGACCAGCGTGCTCCGATATCAGAGGCTGAAATCTAAGTAATTGGACTATATTCCGCTACGAACGTTGCATACTGCACGAACAGGGTTGGAGACGTTTCAGAAAATAGACAGTACTATTATATATATATATATTTTTTTTTGTGTTTAACGTCCGACTATTTTGCACACTTGGGCTAATGCAGACGATGGGATGATTTAGCGTATGAAAATGCCAAGCCCTCGCCGGGAATCGAACCCGGGTCCTCAGGGTGAAAGCCTAGTACGCTATCCACTAGGCCACCTAGGCGGCTCAGTACTATTATATTTAACTGCAGTCGAAACTCTGTTGCAAGCAGAGAGCGCTCACATATTTCTCATAAGGGTTATCATTCTAGTACGTTTATATTCAATGATGTGGCTTATCAAGTGACGTCAGGTGGTGAGTGGTCCGTCTCTATCTACCGTAGTTTTTTGAGCTGATCTATCTGAACATCAATTATATCTGAAAAATTTTCAGCTGTTTTCATCAACTACTGAAAGGCCGATCCGATTATCATCTTGATGGCATTTTCCTTTTTTGTGATAATCTCTGTGTACATGGAAACTCGAATGGTTGTCGTAGCCGCCTCGGTGGTCTAGTGGATAGCGTACTAGGCTTTCACCTCGAGGACCCGGGTTCGATTCAAGGCCAGTGCTTGGCATTTTCATACGCTATAAATCATCCCATCGTCTGCATTAGCCCAAGTGTGCACAATAGTTGGACGTTAAAAAAAAAAAAAAAAGGTTGTCGTAGCCCTTACTATAGAATCTACCATAACAATCTTCATTATGAAACAATTTATCGTTTCTTTAGTGTTGTTGATTGGATTTCGCATTATTTCATTGTTAAAGTTAACTTAGTCGTAATTACAAAATTTAATAATTTTAACAGTAATTACTAACAAGTTTAAGTTATATATATATATATATATATATATATAATTTTTGTATTATGTCAATAATAATTTGTAATTATAATTTTTGTATTATTATATGTACAATTTAATTATTTTTTTTTTTTATTATATTTTTGTACTTACTTGTATATATATGTATAATTTTGTTCTGATTTTCCTCATACTTGGCACACAAATGTGTGTGAAAGAGAGAGAGAGAGAGAAAGAGAGAGAGAGAGAGAGCTAGCCCTTCTACATACACAATAATTTTGTTCTGATTTTCCTCATACTTGGCACACAAATGTGTGTGTGTTTGTGTGTGTGTGTGTGTGTGTGTGTGTGTGTGTGTGTGTGTGTGTGTGAGAGAGAGAGAGAGAGAGAGAGAGAGAGAGAGAGAGAGAGAGAGAGAGAGAGAGAGAGAGAGAGAAAGTACGTACTTCTACATACACAATAATTTTGTCCTGATTTTATTCATACTTGGCACACAAATAATTTTTGGAAATTAATTTGATAATTTCGTTACAAAAAAAATTCATATCAAAATGACTATTACACCTAATCATTAAAAAAACAATACCTTAATTTTACACTTCAAGGTATTTATATTTACGATTATTGGAATAAAAAAGGATTAGATAAAATTGCACAAAGATAATGACATGAAATTAATTATTTTATTTTTTTTAAATAATGCACTTATAAATACCTAAAACTAAACCCAAGCTCTTAACCTATTCAAATTATTTTGCTTGAGTGTTACGTAGATTAAAGATTAGAGCTCTCGACGACAGACAGCGCTTGTAACTTTTACCGCCAATTTAACCGGTAACCGTAATATTTACAAAAAATATTACTGGACTAACTTTATTGAAAATTCTATTTTTCTCTTCCTGCAACAGTCAATCCCGCATGGGGGGGGGGGTGCAGACTAGCTGCACCTATTGAGAGGATTTAGACGTCCTTTGCGGTAACCGAGTCTAACACACACTTACACTTACAACACTACACTTACGACTTTAATACTTTACACTCACACTTACATTTAGGAAGACGATAGTAGCCTCAATGTGCTTTTCGCCTTAGGATAAAAAAAATCCTGTAATGGTCAAAATTATGATAGATCTTACCGTTCCTCCAGTATTACAGGAAGAATCGCTATGCAGTAGGATCGCTATGCCCGCTGCTGCTCACGTCAACTGCTTCCGCCGGACGTGAGCATATTTCATCACATTTTGTTCCGTTTATATTTCACATTTTGAGCTTAAATTAAAGCTAAATAATTTGTACCTAACTAAATATGACAGTAACTTTTGATCTATCAGTTTTTCGTCATATTGTTGCTAAAAGCAATTTGTTTAGAATTAAAATTATACTTATTTAAAATCGTTTGTATTCCAAAATTGATTTCCTTAAATAATGTAATAATTAAGTCTGATTGGTATCGTATAGTCATGCGCAGTTCGGTTAAAACATTGTAGCATGCCCGTAGTTTGTCTGTATTACAAGTTCTTTAGTTTGTTTTACAGTGAATCGAACAAAATTGTGTGCAACTATTTAATTTAAAAGAATAATTCGAACTCACTTTGAAAACAAATTTTGTTTACATTAATACCTTTTCTTACTAGTTACTCACTCTGATAACGTATTTTTATCAGATATAATAATTTCTAATTTGTAATTTATTTGTCTTCTTTTTGACTTAAAACATTCTACGACGCTTGCGATTCCTAGCTTCAATTTGTCTCTGTCATTCCATAGATCTTGAACCAATCCTCTCTCTCTCTCTCTCTCTCTCTCTCTCTCTCTCTCTCTCTCTCTCACACACACACACACACACACACACTTCCTTTTCAATTCATTCTCTCTACCTAAGTCTCGGTCTTCCTCTTTTTCTGCAACCATGTGGTTACCATTTTAAATTCTGTTTGAGAAGTTGATTTTCGCCCATCCCTTGGACATAGCCAAATCATCGAAATCGTTTTGTCTTCTTGTCGTTTAAAATAGTTTGCTCCACATTCGTGATTTGACGGATTCTTAAATTTTTTATCTTTTCCCTTTTGGACCGACCTGCGGCTCTTCGCCAATAGTCCATTTCTGTAGCTTCAAGACATTTTTATGTTTTTTGTTGCAGTGGCAGTATTTCGCTTTCATATGAGATTATACTTTCTATAACTGTATTGTATGTTCTATGTTTATTTATTTTTGATATCTGTTGTTCCCATGTGGTGATTTTCAATTATCCGTATTGCTCTTCTTCCATGAGTCTATCACTAGTAATGGTCATTGTTTGTAGTGTGAAAATTGTTCCAGTTGCAGACATAAACAAACAGACAAACACACACACACACACACACACACACACACACACACACACACACACATTTTAACTACTCCTTAAGAAGTGATGTATAGGTCCAGATCGGTGATAATTTCAAGTTCCTGTTCTGGGTCTTTCTACGACGGCAGCACAAAGAGCTCATTTTCCAGTGAAAATTCATAAAAAAATACTGTAAATAAAAAGTGTCGAAAGTTCTATAGCTGTGGGAGTTAGCTAATTAACTCGAATAAATGTAGTTTCAGAAACAATTTTAGTGACGGAACAACTCAAGTGGCGGGAACAGAAGGGCGAAGGGGTAACGGGGGAGGGATTAATGACGTCAAACGTGTTAACAACAAAGCCTTTAAAACTAAAGCATTTTGTTTCACTTCATGTTGCTGACAGATCTTTTGCGAATATATAATTCAAAAGCAATATTCTTAACAGGGTTGCGCGTATTGTTAAGGAGAAGGTAAAATGCGCTGAACTATTTCTCAAAGGGCAATAGCGACATTTTAATATACGTGCACATAGCTGTTTCGTTGAAGTGATGCAAGCATATTTCGAAAACTATTCTTTTATCCTTCTATTTTCTAATTCTTTTGTTTTGTTTTTGATAATTATATTTCATGGCCAGTATTAAAAGCCTACTTATATTATTAAAATTTTTTAAACTAAATTTTAGTTCCGAAATGAACCCTGAGTTTTTGATATTTTAAAGATTTTAACTGACAATAATTTCGAAACTGTTGAACGAATTTTCTTGGTTAACGAACTTGTCAATGCAGTTAACAAAATCGATTTTTGTGCCCAATATTATTATATAAAACCAGAATTGGGAATGAGAGAGAGAGAGAGAGAGAGAGAGAGAGAGAGAGAGAGAGAGAGAGAGAGAGAGAGAGAGAGAGAGAGAGAGAGAGAGAGAGAGAGAGAGAGAGAGAGAGAATTGGGAACTATCTCTCTCTCTCACACACACACACACACACACACACACACACACACACACACACACACATACATTTCAAAAAGTGACCTTGAGGTCAGCATCGGCGCTTACATGAAGTTCCGGGTCCTGTGTTTTACAGTGTCTTACTCCGCGTCTTATTTCTATTGGGAATTCGCAAAAAAACAAAATTTCGAACAGTTTAAATATGAGTAGCAACGTGATTGCACACAACTTTGTCCCTGAGTTGTCGGAAGTGAATTTCCAAAATGGAACAATATCGCATAACACAAATATCTTAAAAGCGAAAAATGTTTACATTTTATCTTAAAACAAACTACTGATCTAGTAAACTATTCAGAACTTGAATTTAATTTTAATTGGTAACGAAGTTATTAACAAACAAACGTAGGCCCCAATATTTGTGCTAAATTTGATTCCGATTGGTTTGTTTAAGTATTGATTGATGATGGCCTTAATTTGATTTTATGTTTAACCTCACAATGTACAACGTAAGCAATTTTAATTGAATAGTAAACACAAAAATTTACTAGTAATTAAATTAATATTATTTAAAATTAAAACAAAACAATTATACTCGCTAATTGAAATATTTCCAACATAACAAAAACTGAAGCCGAATGTATATTTAAATAAAACAGTTTTGCACATTAAATATAACAAATTACAATTGATCACTCGTTACTAAAAATAACAATTTGATTAACGTTAACATTAATACAATAAGCTGCATAAAAATATTAATAAACCTGCCTCTATGTACACAATCAAACAGAAATCAGTCCATAAAGGGACGATTGATATTTTTGAGTTTTTATTACACTGTGCCCCTTTCTATATTCTTGAGATGCTCAGTTACAGCGTCTTCTCCAGCCCACTTCATAAAGTCTAGGATTTGGACAGGATTCAAGATCCATAATTTTCCCATTTGTAATTGACGACTTCCTAGTTAAATATTGGAGGTGTCTGCAGATGCTTACTCTACTAATTCCGTTTTTATCTTTTATTCTTGAACTTAACCACGGACGTTGTGCCGCATTTGGCCAGATTTTTGGTGTGCGGTGAGATGTCATTCATCCTTACTCACGCGAACACGATTAAACAGGAAAAGAGAGAAGTGTGTCCTCCAATACAGAGCCTCGTGTTTATAAAGTACACTGGGAGGTCGTAAGATATCCTTAAACTCCGTTATTTGCCCCGTGTTATTCACGCCATCAGCACGGGTCACTTTACACTTTATGGTTAAAAAGCTATGTAGTGTGTGCGTGCGTGTGAGAGCAGTATCAACTAGAGGTTCGGTGGGATTACTAACCCCAGCTGCTCACTTCAGCTGCCGCCGCCGGGGAATCAGTCTACAAAGAGCGAAACGATGTCTCTCAACTAGACCGTTTGGCATTTGATTTGACTTTGTTGTAATGTTTTGACCAAACGCATTGACCGATTGTTTTAAAAATTGCTACAAAAGTACCCTGTATAAAGTCTGAAAGATGTATGTATAAGATTTTTTTCTTATTTACTTCCGTTTCAAGGTGGTGGCCTTTGATTTGTAATGAGAATTAAGCACAGTTTTTGCCGAACGCAATTAACGATAGTTTTGAAATTTGATACGAAAGTACCTTACGTGAAGCCCAAACGACGTACGTGTAACATGTTTTTCCATTTACTTCAATTTAAGGATTTATTA
Source organism: Callitettix versicolor (assembly GCA_022606455.1). Taxonomy (NCBI): domain Eukaryota; kingdom Metazoa; phylum Arthropoda; class Insecta; order Hemiptera; family Cercopidae; genus Callitettix; species Callitettix versicolor. The sequence continues at coordinate 65,188,630 of CM040185.1, forward strand.
TGAGGGATGAACGAAATTTTGGTCAAATTCATTGTTTTGAAATGTGGTACGGAGTTGTCTTAAATAAAGCACCAATTATTAATGTGTAAGATTTCTTCCCAATCACTTCCGTTTCAAGATGGCGGCCTTGGGGTTGATGACATTGTTGTTGATCGGCCTTTGACGATGAAGAATGTTAAATATTTGTTGGATCTTACCTCTAATACTGGCTGAACGGCAAGACCTATCGTACTTTTGACCACTCTATACAGTAAGAACATTAAATTTCAAAGAAAGTTTACCTAGTAACATTTTTCCTAAGTATTACGGTTACCGGTTAAATTGGTGGAAAAAATTACGAACATTGTTTTGGAACGGTGGCCAGGCAATTACGGTTGTGCGATCAAAAAATCAATTATAGATATTTTGGCTTAAAATAACTCACACACGTTTGGAGACATGTTATTTTCACATAAAAATTAAAAAAAAAGAAGCGTTTTGGGGGGCATTAAATGGCCTTTTTTTGTGTTTTAGTCAATCGACACCCACGTGTAAACGGAAGAAGCAATTTAAACCAAACTTTGGGGTTATATGTTACTAAACATGCGCCAATGACCCTTTAGGCCGAGTTAGTTAGGTCGAGATCTACTATTCCTTGAACATTTTTTTAATTATCTTAAGGCCAAAAGCACATTGAGGCTATTATCGCCTCTCTAATTGTAAGTGTGAGAGTAAAGTATTAAAGTCGTAAGTGTAGTGTTGCAAGTGTAAGTGTGTTTTTAGACTTGGGTACCGCGAGGGACGTCTAAATCCTCTCTAAACCTAGCTTTCAATAAGTGCAGCTAGTCTGCACCCCCTGCAGGGTGTTCCTTGAACTACTACTACTATAATATTGTTCAAGCGACTTTGAAAACTGAGCATGGTCGGCTTTATGTAACCTTGTGAAGAGTTCGATAAATGGCACGATGGTATTGTTAAAGATGTGTACATGACAGTTCTGTGATAACATGTAGTCAACTTTTGTGACTTCATTCTTGTACACTTGTTACTTATATCTGAAAGAAAAACAAACTTAATCGCCAAGTAAACCGGCACTGAGGTTTGAAGAACAGAATGAAACTTAGTTAAAAATGTAATAATCGCGGCACGCAGCTGTCTCGCAGATGTGAAACTAATTTTTAAGTATTTTTTAAATCTTTTTTAAGTTCTTATTTCACTATCGTAATCAGCATTACAATACGCATATATAAGTACATAAAATTTCCAAATTATATTTAAAATACGAAAACAAACCCTGACCGCTGTCACAAAAATTCTTAGTTTCAAAGAATTTTGAAAATCAAAAATGCAGATTTATGCATTTTCCAACGTTGATTACTGTGGTGGATTTTCAAAAAACACTAAGGCAAAATAGTTATAATTTTTTTAAGATTTGAAATGTCTGCTATTTTGAAACTGTAGAACGAATTTCGCTGGTCAACGAACTTGCAAGATATTACCACAATCAATTTATTTGCCAAGTTTGAATTTAATCTAACCAGATTGCGAACTTTAGTGTGCTAATACACCTGAAAACACACACACACACACACACACACACAAACATAAATTTTAAAATCTGTGTCTTGCCATGGTGGCCGCTCCAATTGCCTATTTTTACAACGGAAATTCAATGACAAAAACGAAAATGAATTAATTTAAAAAAATTTAATTGCTTGTGATTAGAGCTAACACGAACATCCCACCACACAAATTGTCGATCGTCTCTTTACAACAAATCTCGAATTAAATAAAAAATGCAATCAAATTGAATTGAACGCATCTCTTTAAAGCATTTTGAATAATCAACATTACGTGTTTTGTAAATGCATTCTAAACCACTATTCGCGTTTTGCTGGTAAACATTTCATTAAAAATTCAACTCGGTGAACATTTACGCCACAACATAAATTATTACCCCGTCTAAATAATAACCGAGAACAGCTGATTAGCTTACGTGATGGAAGTGAATTCCCCAAAAGTAAACATTTTATAACAGCATTCTTATCCAGCAATATTAGACGAACATTCGTTGTACTGTGCGTACGTTTTTTTAATGTGTTTCCATATCACAATTAGCAATTGGAGCGCTATCATGGTAAGACTCAGTTCTATGACCTTGAAATGAGTGCGATCCTGGTCTCTAGAACACTTTTTGTAGGGTTATTAAATTGTGTGTGTGTGTGTGTGTGTGTGTGTGTGTGTGTGTGTGTGTGTGTGTGTGTTTGTGTATGTGTTTCAGTATTTCCGCGTACACAATTTTAATTTTTGCAATGAAAATCTGATTTCACCATTGTAACTAACGTTAAAGTCTGTCTAAATTAGTGTTTAACGGCTGTCGTAGTTCATTTTCGTGTTTTGCGAAAATATCCTAACCTAACCTAACATATGAAAATGAAAATGCTAACGTTTTCCATTTCGATTGAAATTTGGTACGAAAATCAATTTTGGTAGTTTTGTTCCCGCCAAGACCTGTTCAGCAGTTTCGAAATGGCAGTAATTTTCAATCTTAAAGAAAATCATATTTTATGTTATTCTACCATTGTATTCTTGTAAAGTCTGTATAAATTAGTATAAAATTTTCATAACCCATTGACACAGATGTTGGGTAATAGTGTTCGATTCGGGTTTATTTTTTTATTTAAAAAAAAAAAAAATATTTTTTCCACTGATCGTCTACAATTTATGCCAGTTAAGCTGATGTAGACGAGGCATCAGCGTTAACAGTAAGGGTAAAGGAACGGCAGTAACTGCGGCTGGAAGTAACGACCTTTAGGTGCGCAGTTCAGAGAAGCAGCAGACTGCCCGGTGCCTTTGCAACTTCGAGTCAGTCAATTCAATTTACAAAAGTTTATTTTAAATGGTAGGAATTTATTCCCTTATATATCAGGCTCTTAGACTACCATTGCCTTATTGGCGATAAAGAAGCAACAGAAAAACTGCAGAAAACCATCATGAAAGTTAATTTTTGCACTAAAACTTTCATATGGGTTAACACAGATTAATTTTACTTATAAAAAAAGAGAAAGAAGTGCCAGTACTAATAAACAGTAAAAGTATCCGACACATAAATGAAGTTAAATATTGCAAATGAATTTTGATTCAAAGCTGAACTGAAAGTCACACATTATAAATAAAAGAAAGGAGCTTGAGATTAAGTTCAAGAATATGAATTGAATTGTTGGCTATTTAAATATAATGCAGGATTAAGTATAAGTAATAAATTACTTTTATACAATCAAGTTCGTAAGCCAGTGTGGACTGCATATTCGGAGATGTGCCAATAGAAAATTTAAATTATTTAAAACAAAATACTTCGTATAATAGTAAATGCACCGTGGTACATACGCAATGAAAATATTCACAGAGACCTTAAAGTGAACACGATTGCTGGATCAAGGCAGTAACAACTTAGCAAGAATAATGACTCTAAACCTACACTAATGCTAGTGTTCAGCAGATGCTAGCACATAGAACTTGGTGCAGTGATAGTATATCAAGCTAAGAGGTTGCAGCTGACAACCAGAGCCATTCAGTAGCATGAACATCTGACACACAGTGATCTATTTTAAGTTATAATTACTAGGTAAGTTTAAACTTAGTTGTAATTCTCAATAAAATTTGACTAATTCCACTTAGGACTTTACCCCACCGGCTTTTAATGTTTCCAATGTTAATTTGTTTTATTAACGTCCCCATGTTGGAGACGTTTTATATGGTCGGATGATCACTTAAGCATATATACCACCGAGATAGTTCATTTGTTTCATCACTGAGTGCAGCACAACAACTTTTTTTAGAGGTCAGTCTGTGAATGTTATCACTGCTACTAAAACACTGTTCTTGGCACTGAGCAGTGACCAATTGTGATTGCTCTTCAACTACCCCGCTCTCTGCTTGTGTTGTCGGCTCTTTGTTTTACAAGGAAATTTAAGCGAAATATAAAAGAGTACTGGAAATTACGGGAAATAAAAGTGAGCCTGTTATTGATGTTTATTAATTAAAAACATATTGTATATTTTACAATAGGCCTAACTAATAATTAAGACATAATTGTTTTATTTTCTTTCAATTAAATTAATGAAGCTTGTTTCTACTTTCATTAATTGATCATAGTATCAGGTGCTTAACTAATATTAAAACAAATATTATTTATATTTCTTATTTTTAATTCGAAATTTTATAGGCCTATTTGTTATTTTTTTATTTATTTTTGCTTCACATAGACTACTGTGAAAACATCTAAATGTGTTTCCTTTTTGTTTTGATTAGACTATTACTTTATATAATTTTTGTTGAAGCGGAACTGTTAATGTTATCTTTGGCAAGATTAGTATAGAAAAGAAGTCTACCGAACGGAAGAATGTATCAGAAATATGGAACGAACGAGCAAATGAATTTCGTCTCTATATCTGTTTCTTCCTCCTTTTTTTTCGATAACAGTACACGCATATTATATGAAAACGTTGTGTTGCTTTGCTGTCGGTATTTTTCCATACTTGAACGTTGTAACCGTTTTATAATACATTCGAAATTAATATTAAACGTTTATGATAATTGTTGTTAATACTGCTAGTTCTTAACATAACCTGAAACTTTAGCCTATCAGCTGTTCAATAAAATCAGCTGATAGTTACGAATTAACACAACAAATGATCTTTTACTATAACTACAGTAAATAATATCCCAGATAGGTTCGCGTTTATTTAAAGAAAACAAGATATTTGTAAACATATATTCAAAAAAATTAGGCCTGTGTAATCAGCAAAGATTTTATTAACAAAAGCTTCGCTTGTGTCGATGACTCCCCGAGTTCCAAACGTGTACTTTTTATTTAATTATAATAATATTTGAACGAAATCACATATAGTCAATTTAAATGCTTTTACGGATACGTAATTACTACGTTAGGTACGGTAGTGTATAATTTTATATATATTTTCGCGCAGTGATAAATTGTTTCCACTTATTTTACTAACTTTATAATATACCTCAATTTTAGTTAATTATAACTATTTTTTGTAAATAATTACTAGCATAATAAAAAACACTGAGCAGTGAGTAGTTGGCGCATGACAGCATATTGTCTTATTAAAGAACTGCTCTCTAAACTGTGATGAAATCACTGTTACTTTATACTTCTCATTTTATTAACTGTTCAGAGCGTTCACTGCTAACAGGAAAACACTCTTAAGCCCAAAACTAAATTGTTTATCGTAGCTTGTTTACGTTAACATGTTTATTTTGATTTTTATTATCGCAAGTTATTATCGCAAGAATAACCAGTAAAAGTGGAAAATGAAAATATTTTTAAAATACAAGATGTATGCGAGAACGTTTCTTGTTTACTTGCGGAAAACATAGCGAACGCCGCCGTTATAAAATAACAGCTGTTTATTGTCGTGTTTTACGGGTTAATTTACTGCTTTATGATGGCGGGTTTTACTGTTTATGTGAAGCACTGGAAAGGCAAATTTTAATACATAATAGTTGCAATTTTAATGGCACTTAAGTGTGCGAGGAAACCGCTATTGGTTTTAATGCAATAGTTATTATAGGTTAGTTCGAGTTGAGAAATGTGCTATTATTGTAGAGAGGAAGTAATAATACCAAAACCATAATAGTGCCGTATAAAGAGTACGTCTTTGCGGTGTGTGTGTGTGTGTGTGTGTGTGTGTGTGCGCACGCTAATGTTCGCAATTATGAACTGGTTTCATTCAAACTTGTTGGACAACTTGGACAAGTTCGTTAACCAGCGAAATTCGTTGTATAGTTTTAAAAATGGCGGCAACTTAAAATCTTATGGTAAATGTTTTTAGGACGATTTTTTTTTTTATTTTTAATGCGATTGTAAATTTAAAACGTAATTCAAAGTAATAGCTGATTATAATGGTGAAATCGGATTTTCACAAACTGCAAGTAAAACAAAAAAAAATACGGTTGGAAATTAGTTTCTATCAGCGAGACAGCTGCGTGACACAGTTTTTCATCACTCAATGGAGAACATCTGACAATTTAAAATTTTGGACGCTGTAATTTCATCGCCTAAACAACATAGCAACAGAATTACACAACTAGTTTTGTTTACTAACACCGGAAAATACCACGCTAATTTTCAAAACTTTTCTGCCGGCTTTCAAACAGCCTATGCCTGCGATCTAGTTCACAATTCTCCCGTCAACCAATACTCGCTTCTGATTGGTTAAAGTATGCTAGATTATTACACTGCTGCCCATGCATTATTACCGTCGCACCACCTCGCAACTCCCGTACACAGTAGCTTCATCCTGATAGGTACTTTCTTCATCTGGTTTTAACAATGAGTTTCTGAGAAATTATGGTTCCCTCCGTGATTTCGAGCATAAATACAGGCTCGAAAATTGTTATTCGTCGAGGAGGATCACCCACCACAGAACTATACGGCAATCATCCACTCCCGTAAGGACTCTAGAAGACACCACAACTTGCTCGGGTAGAAATAGAAGGGATCGAGCCAACTTTATAGAACAAACGGACTCCTTACTTTTACATTACCATTCCGAACCATAAGAGTGCCTCGCCAGTCCGCAGCCTACATGATAAACGCCCGGATTTGTACTGTTTCTCCCATACTACAATATAAGTAAAAGAAATACTTTTGGAAATGTGCTTCAATTGCGTCAACGAGATCGCTGCATGACGCGGTTTTATAAAGTAGTAATCACTCGATAAGTAACATCTAATAATTTAAAATTTTGGATGTCGTAAAAATGTGTATTTAAAGATGACTGTTAAAATGTGTTTTGCATTTGTCTTTAAAATTCTTCAAGTTGCTTATAACAACATAACTGTCTCGCTGTGTAAATGAAAAGCTTTGACACAAAACAGCAAGCATATTGTTTTACTCTATAAATACAGATGCGACGTTGAATACAAGATCAGTTTCCGCTTTGTGTTTCACAGTGTTACTTCATTGCATGTCTCCTTGTATCTAACTAGCACTGGTTTATTAAATTTACACATGTTATACGACAGAATGAACAGAAGTGAATTAAAAATACACATACAGATGTCGCTGATGCAGTGTATTGAGACGAATTGGATTTTAACACTCCACTGCGCATTAAGTAAATGTTAAAAAAACATTATACGAACTGTGTAATATTCAATTAATGTTCAGAAAATTCGGACAACAAATTATCTAAAAACCAATAGTTCAATGAACAGTAGACATCACAGTATAATGTTAGTTGCCTGGCTACCGCTCCGCGACAGGGTTTTGATTAGTTAGCAGTTTAAAATGTACCATTTTTTAGGGGTAGTTGTGTTGCTGGATTTTGTGGGACGCGTGATGCGACCCGCATATATATATATATATATATATATATATATATATATATATATGTTTATATTGATATATAATAGTGTACGAGCCCCCGTATTTACGCGTCACAAATTACATACTAAATTAATTATAATTTAATGTGTTACCGCCTGGGATCGAAACGGTGACCTTGCGCGCGTGATAACCACTACACTACGGAAACTACGAAGACGTTTGACCGATTTAAGTATATGAAATGAATCGTTCATTTAATTTTGATAAATATATTAAAAGATCAGTTGTTTTATGTTAATTCGTAAAGATCAGCTGATTTCTTTGAACAGCTAATAAGCAGTAATAATTTTCAGGTTATGTTTTTAAAAACTGTCTTGGTTAATTGGTCGTGTTTTTGAAAAAGTAAATTGTAAATTAAATAAAAAAGGAAGAGACAACATGATACAAGACTTTTATTTTTTGTTCAATAACGAAAAACGTTTTTTGAACCCATTTAATCGGTTACCTTACTATGAAAAATGATTGTAGACAAACTTTATTAACAATTTTATGATCTTTCTCTGTGAAACAGTCAAAAGTTGTCATAGGACGGGTTCATTTATTATTACAGGACCTATCTACTTGACATTGTTAAATTAGAAACAGCCATCTTGAAACGGAAATGAACGAAAAAAATTTTAAAACGAAGCGAGGTCTATGATTCAACTCGACCGTTCAGCATTTGGTTTGTGTGTTAGTATTTTACGCAGTTTTAGATTGAGCGAGTATTTTGAAATTTAATACGAATTTACCTTATATAAAGTCCAAACGATGGTGAAAGATTTTTGTTATTTATTTTCGTTTGAAGATGGCGACCTTAGATTTTACGATGACGAGTGTAATTTTTGTTTCTGGCTGAACGGGTCGCCCTGACACAATCTCGACCGATTTACGTGAAAGAACATACAATTTCCAATAAAGTCACTGCCTTTTCCTAAATATTACGGTTACCGTATAAATTGGCGGGAAATGTTAAATGTGCCACGAAACTCGGTTATGGCAATAGCTTGTACGCAACAAAATTCGTTCAAAAGTTTCAAAATGGCGGTGATTTCTAATATTATTTTTTTTTTAAATCGGTTTTACCATAGCGATCAGCGTTAAAACTGTATATGTTAGCGTTATAAATTTTCAAAATCCGTTGAAATTAGGAATTTTAATTTGACAATGATCACGGTTCATTTCGAATTTCCAATGCAATTTGAAAGTTTATGGTGTTCGTATTCGCTGATTTTAACACAGATCTTGATGATGGAATTAGAATTTCTGAAAAGGTAAGATAAAAGAAAATACTTTTGTAAATTTGCTTCTATCACGCTAGTGAGACAGTCGGGTGCTGCGATTTTAACGTCCATACTTTATGAAAGTTAGACTAATGCGGAAGATGTATCAGTATTAACGGAAACGATAAAGCAACGGTAGTAACTGCATCTCGAATCCACAACATTGAAGTACATTTCAGAGACCGGTGCCTTAGCCACAACGAACACCGTGCCCCATAGTGGATTTTACACAAATGCAACTCTATCCTGCATTAGCTTAAGCAATTGATTTCACTTACTGTAGAGTTTCTAGGGATCCTTCTAAATTGAATTATCCTTTGCCTAAGATTATCTGTGTCTTCGTCGATCTTCCCGCCCCAAGAGAATTAACTTACCTCCAATGAAGTGTATATTTAGACGGCGTTAAGGCACTTAAGGCGTACTTTAGCATTGTTGATTCACGAAATGTAACCGTTTGCTTGTATAGAACAAACTTGTGGATAGTTCAAAAATTGTTCTTTTGAAGCGCCATCACGGTAAGACCCAGCCCATAACTTAAATTTGTGTCACTCCTGAATCTAGATTACTTTTTTAAGAGTCGATTATATATATATATATATATATATATATATATATATATATATATATATATACACTTTTCAAAAAGGCGACCATTCTAAATATTTCAAGTATTTTGAAATTAATAACGTTTTTATTTTACGTTTTATGTTTTTATTTTAACCTGATTTCATCTCGTAATCAGTATTAAAAATTGCTTTATTTTCAAAATATGTTGCAATTAAAAAATCTTCTTCACGGCGGTCAGGATTGATTTTCATAATTTCAATGCAACGTGAAAGTTTAAAATAGTGATATACGCATATCGTAATGCAGGTGAAATCTGGGATTCTAAAAGAGGTTAACAATGAAATGGATGAGCAGGAATGCATGATTTTGTTCCGTTTTGTATCCTAATTTAAAATTTGGGTAAACTCAATTTTGCTGAAAGGTACACAGCAAGTTGAGTGTAGGATATCAAAAATTGGAAGTGATAAACTCCTACAGTTGGGAAAATTTAATTAATTTATAAATAAAAAGGCTGTGCATATTATGGCAATAAATTAATTAATTTGAATTAATTTGGTATTGGAACAAAACCTGTATTAAGTTCAATTTAAATCATTGTTAAGAAAAACAGCTTAAAGCACAGGTTGGGTGGCCACCAAAAGCGGAGCTGAGTTGCGTTGAACGGGGCGGACTAAGTATTCAAAACCTAACCTATCACTTAATGGAAGTGAAAGCGAAATGGAGCTGAGCTGAGCCAAGCGGCGTAGTATGGCTCTGCTCCGCTTTCAGTGGCCGCACTTACATGAAACAATAGGTGTGATTTTGGGTAAGTAGTCCGCTCCGCCTTTGGTGGTCACAAGCCTTATAATTAAGAAAATACCTTAACTTACATGTCTTGTTTGAGCCCTTTATAGCCTTCTCATAAAGAAATTGTAACATATAAACAGAGTTACATATAAAACTCAACACACTACAAGTTAATTTTCCTACGTTATCCTTGTAGAAACTCAGTCCCTATGGAATTCAAGCACTTTAAGGATCAATATCCTATGTGACTTCAATAACACGAAACATGTTTTCAACGGATAACCTTCTGTTTTTTAATACTTATTTACTTCTTTAGTTGATATTAATTTATTATAATTAAAGCTTTATTTTTTCTTTTATCTATCTGCAGAACGAGTATTTTTAATTAATTTTTTTCTTTAAATTTTCGTTGTGTAATTGGATAGTACGTTTATGTATACAATGTGTAAAATATATTTAAGTGTAAACACTCTAAATAATTTTGTGTTAGGTGGGTCTAGTATATAGAATAAATACGTTAATTATACTACATGATACTACACTCAAAACTTTAGTGTAGATCGTTTTGAACTGAAGTTCCTAAGTTTAGCAGAAATAAGTTAGAAATATAGAAACAACCAGCTCACTGGTAGACTTAAATTCTTTTTAAGAATACTAAAAATTTTTACGTGGCAGGTTTTTATGTTATTTGTGAAAATCGAGTTTCTATTTTTTCTTCATACAAGAAAGGCGCTAGGACCGCCTAGAGAAATTTTCATTTTCAATTTACTAGGATTTATTAAAACAAAATGGCGGCTTTTGATCGACACGAGTATTACAATAATGGCGCTGTTTGAATTACAAACAGTAACATTTTTAGAAACTTCAGCACTAAAGAGTGTTCTCCTTTAACGCCTTAATGCCGTCCAACATCAAATCCCAATAGATTTCCGATCAATTTTTTTACAAAAAGACGACTTCCCTCAGGACATCCTATCGCTGTTCTTCACAAAAAGCACGAGAACATCTCAAAGGACAAACACGTACTCTTAGACATGTGATAATTCAGTTTAGAAAAATCCGAAAGAATGTTACTGAACACAACACCAATCACTTAAGGGACAGCAGAATACATCAGAGTGATAAAAGGACAAACAATAGGTACTTTTGTGAATTATCTTTTTACATGAAGTAGGCTACTTAAAAAGTTATACCATTTGTAAGAAGAGTAAACAAGATAAAAATTTACTTCTGAAAATGGGCGGGTCTGATAAGTCAAAGTCGGGCAGTCCGAAATCGATAATTGTAGTTACTGCCGAGATAGCAGTTACTGCCGTATACGATGCCGTTAACGCTATGCCGTTAACGCTAATCCATCTTCCTGATAATTATAACTGGCGTAAACTTGAGATTTTAGAAACATACGTTTTCTCTAATGTCTTTTAGTTATTTTTATTAAATGTTTTAAACAGCCGCCATTTTTAAAACGTTCATTAGAATATATTGAAAAATGTTCACTGAAAAAATTAACTACTTGAGCGGTAAGTCCAAGATCCGGAACCATGAAATGAATCCCGACATTGATCAGTTTTTAAAATTGATTATAAGTTGATTATTAATTGATTATAAAAGAAAGAACACGCTCAAGTTCACAATTTTGGTCCTATTCGATTGAAACATGACAGAAAAATCAATTTTGCTAATGATTAAGACAAGTATGTTAGCAAGGAAATACCTTGTCAACAGTTTCAAAATGCCGGTCAAATGAAATCTTGAAAAATTCACAACTTTTTTGCCTCATATCTAAAATCTGATGTTACCTTAGTAGTCCGCGTTAAAAAAATGCGTAAATAAATAAACATTTTCAAAATTTATTGAAATTAAAAAAATGAGTTTGACGGCGGTCATGGTTCATTTTTGTATTTTCGGCGATTTAGAAGTTTAAATTGCCGAGTTTAATTGCTGATTTTAATGGTGAAGTCATTATATCAAAAAATAGTTAGTATAAGAGTTATGTTACGTTAGCGGTACAGCTGCGTGATTGATAGTAGTTTTTTGTTATTAAAAATATAACTGTTTAAAAGGTTGCGCGACTTTAGCCGGAGAATCCAGTTTGGGAAGTTGAAACATAGGGTTTGTGTAAACGTTTTACGTATACAAGCGGTGAAAGAGTTACATGAAAGCTGAGATTGTAAAATATATTAGTGCAAGGGTATATCCCGTCTAGCATACATAATTTTACTTTAAGCTCACCTTAGAAGTATTCAATCTTTGTGTTTTCGTATTCCATGTTCTTTTCTATTTTAATTTGGATAGTTCGTTCGAAAACAGGACAAATTAACATAGGCAATTCTTAACAACATAACCTGAAACTTATCAGTTGATCTTTACGAATTAATATTAAACAACTGAACTTTTAATATAACTACTAATATTAAATTAACGATTCAATTCATATACTTAAATTGGTCAAATTTCTTCGTAGTTTCCGAAGTGTAGTGGTTATCACGTGTGCTTCACATGCGCAAAGTCCCCGGTTCGATCCCGGGGCAGAAACACAGAAAATGTTAATTTAATGTTAGACTTGCGACGCTCAAAATGTTCTTTTATATATCACTAGTATGTGTTCCTCATATCACGCAACGAGCAAAATCCAACATCACAACCAGCCCTAAAACATTATACATGTTAAAGCGATTTTTGGCTAAGTCTAAATCAAATCGAACTAAAACTTTGGTGGTGAGCGTCTTATAACGAAAAAAACTGGAAGTAGGTGAACGGTGTAGCAGACATGATTTCATTTAAATCCGCAGTCCGGTATTACGTTTCTTGAAACTTCTGACTCTGACATTTCAATTTGTTTAGTGTGCCACGAGGCCAGCTCAGCAGGCGTTCGTTTTTTTAAACGATTTCAAAACAATTTAAGCACATTGTAATGTAAATGAGCCTGATATCAGGAAGATATCCTGATTTCTAAAAGAGTTTTTGAAAGAACTTCAAAATGTGAGCACTCTTATGTTCGCAATTTTGTCCGATTCGATTCAAACTTAGCACAAAATTTGATTTTACTTATAGCTTTGACAGATTTCTTAACTATCGAAATTCCGTTCGAAAGTTTTAAAATTACATATTTCAAATTTTAAATCAATATTTTCTACAATGTTTTCTAAGAAAACATTTCACTATTGAAATCAGAGTTAAAATCAACATACAAAATTGTCCCGTTTTCAGTGACAGCATATAAAAAAAATGATTATCTGAAAAAGTTGTTAATTATGAAAGAACTTACTGTGAGTCCTTTCAGGCGGCGTCGAAATGATTTCCTATCTTTGTTGCCTAAATTTATGATAACTACCATTATTTTATTAGTACTTATCAACCAGAATTTGTTGTTCCAAATTTACACCTTCAAAAATGTGGTAGAAATAAATTACAATCATGTCAGTGAACAAAACGAAAATTAACAACAATTTTACTGTGTTTGAAAAGGTTTTGAATTTATAAAAACTGAAGGAGTTTAAAGTTTGCTGCAATTAAAAAAAAGTAGTTAAAATATATACAAAAAAATTAAACTTCGAGGCTACTGCTTAAAAAAAAACTATTACAGATGTAGGCAGAAAACTATAATAGTTTTAATAAGCAAGTACCTTTAGTAAAAACATTGATGATTCTGGTAATCCTCTTATGAATGTATAAAAGGAAAAATAAAAAATTGGTCCACCTTGTGAATTTGTGCCTTTCTGTACACGTTATTAAGACATTTTTATAATGCTACAATATAATGTAATTATGAATATTTGGAGCTCCAATCTTGTAAACTTTAACATACAATTTACTTTAATTATGAAATTTCTAAAAAGTCTCCTGGAGGCTGTACGCCGAATTTGGTTATAGCGACTACAGCCCTTTAATTTATTAGAAAAAACTTTAAATATGGTTACGCCAGCGCACATTCATATGACACGAGCTTTAATCATGTTACGATTCAACTTAGTCTACAGTTGTCAGTGTTCTAGTCTCCGTGAGAAATAATGGAAGTCCTGGTGTTTACCAGGATGGTCGCGAGCTGGAGAGGCACTTTCCGGTTCGGAATGATGAGAAAGTAGTTCGTGTTTTCTTTAAAGTTTACCGAATTCTTCATAACAACAAGTTGTGGCGCCTTGTAGTTGTTCCGGATGTTCGTAGGCTGTCGTGAAGTTGTTCTGTGGTGAGTGATCTTCCTCCATGTTCTGCCGAACAACGATTTTCGATCTGTATTTATATTCGAAATTGAAAATGCCAAGCCCTCGCCGGGAATCGAACCCGGGTCCTCGGGGTGAAAGCCTAGTACGCTATCCACTGGGCCACCCAGAAAAAAAAAGAATAAAAACATTTCTGCGGGCAGAAATGTGTGAAATATGCGAGCACTGCGAACTAATGAGAAGCGAGTATTGGTTGACGGGAGAGTTGTGAAATTGGTTCGCAGTTGTAGGCTGTTTGAAAGCCGATAGAGAAGTTCGGCTGTTTGAAGCGTGGATGTTTTTCGGTGTTAGTAAGCGGAACTAGGTTGTGTAACTCAGTTCCTATGTTGCTTAGACTGCTACATGTAACAGTTCTGAAATCTACTCAACTCAAGCCAGACTCATTCAGCTTGGTATGTAAAGTTAGCTCTTAACTAATCGCTGTTTTGTTCTTTACTTATATCACAACTAATTTGTAACTTAATCCTGGATTCCAAAGGTATTTCACAGTAAAAAAAATTGAACTTTCATTACTTTAGCTACATTGGCCGACATATTTTGTACATCATGTATCATTTCTGACATTACATAATAGATTATTTATTCGAAACAACAGTACTTGGTAGTTGGAGATACCTCGATACCGTTTGCTGGTGATTCATTTCATCTTTTGTTTTATGCACGTCACACTCATTTTTTTACGCTTTTAGACTAGAATTTATAAAAATTTTGCAATGGTTTTGCGTACTATCACAAGACGACGCTGGTTATAAGCTGGGTTCTAAAATGATCTCAAATTGCGCATGCGCTCGTTTTCTTTACCCAGATGAGGAGTTTGATGGTCGAAGTGGCTAAGTGGCTGGTCAGCTACTGTGTCACTCAACTGCGCACTTAAACGTTCGAGCCGCAGTTACTCCCCTTACCGTTAAGGCTGATCCCTCGCACTAACTGGCATAAGGTATGGACGTTTGAACAAAAAATAATAATAAAAAGAATATTTCCTAGACTACGTGTATTGTAGACTTCGTGTATTGCTTGTAATTTATCTGTCATGCATGTATCATATGCATCAAAGTATGATTTTTGTAAGCCTAGTAAGTTAGTTTAGGACAATTTAATTCAAAGGAAATACAAACATCGATCTTAGTAATAGTTTAGATAAGATCGTTACCAGCAAAAATCCGTTTAATATTTTTTAAAATGTTAACAATCGAGTATTTAAAAAACATTTTTTACTGTATACTTACACTGTTTTTTAATTATTTGCGTAAATTTTATATTTTAAACATACACATTCCATTAAAAGTACGAAAATACCATTAGAAAATTTAAATTCCGTTTCGCATTTCCGTTTAATTTGTAAATTTAAAATTTTAGTTTTTAAAGATTCTAATTTTCTTTATGGTAATGAAATCTTATTGCGAAAATACCTTAAGATAAAAATATACTGGTGAATATTTGTTATTACTTGTTATTGCTTGTATTACTTGTAACACGTCATCGAGACAGCTGCGTGACGCAATTATTTAAAATTTCTGAAGATGTTAACATATTTTTTTTTTAATTACGGAGTGTTACCGCATGACGGCGTCCAGTAATGAATGCTTTACACCAGAATATGCAAGCAGTTGAAGATGACGACAGGCCGTCGAAATCGGTATTTAAAAGAACTAAATAAGGATTGCATCGATG
The DNA here is from genome assembly GCA_022606455.1 of Callitettix versicolor. Taxonomy (NCBI): domain Eukaryota; kingdom Metazoa; phylum Arthropoda; class Insecta; order Hemiptera; family Cercopidae; genus Callitettix; species Callitettix versicolor. The sequence goes on from CM040185.1 coordinate 65,204,532, forward strand.
ACAATATAAGGTAATTTAGCTTGGCGTAATTACGATATATGTGATCCAAAATGTGATTATCGTCTTTTGTTCTACTGCAAAAATGTGTGTGTTCAAAGACAAAATATTTAGCATTCTAACTTTTAATTAGGCAGAAATAAAAATATGTAAGTTGCTTTTATATGACATTCCAGGATTTACTTTTTGACAACTCTTCTTCTTCTTCCACTTCTCCTCCTCCTCCTTCTACTTCTTCTCCTTTTTCACGCGACTTCTCCCTCATTGGGAGTTTGGTGACTTTCATCCTCACGTATCTCTTTCCTTCAATCTTGTCTTTAACAATGGGTCGCAAATTATATGACGCTCACATCTCATGACCTTTTTCTAGTGTAGCTTCCTCTTCTTGATTGTTTTTGAAAGCTCTTTGTTTTCACCCATCCGTCTGAATACCTAAATGTTATATTGAGATTAGATTATTTTTTTCGCAATTAAGAGGTTTACTGGCCCCTGACACCGCGATCATAGAACTATTGCTTAATTAAGCCTCTTGGGATTCTATTTCAGTAGGCGGGTGCCATAATTTATTTTTAACAGTACACTGATTAGCACATTCGTCTGGAGGTCTTCAGGATCCGAGAAGCCATTCTTTGCCTCCAGCTTATTTGGCCTGCAGTTTTGACTTCCTTTCTGCATAATTTTCAACTGTTTCCTCGTGGTACTTCCCTATTTCTGCGCATGCGTACCGTCTAGTGCTCGTGTCTCAGTGGGTTTTTTGAGTTGCTCTTTGCCCATGATCTTAATGTTTCCAGCTGACAGACCTTCAGTCAAGTACAGTTTCCGACAGGCAACCCTATAACGGTTGAGTTTCTCACACGCAAGGTTTCATCCCCAGGAGGTTCTAGGTTTAATTAGAAGCTCCTTTGTAACACCTCTTCTTCTCCGTTTGCGCTTTTACGCTTCCAGTAGACATTTACAGACGTCTGTTTGACTGGAAATGTGTAATACCCATTTGTTATTTCGTCCACTACTGATTTTGTGGGTCCGCCTAACGTCCCAAAGATCTGTTGCAATTCACGGTATTAGACACAACTCCCGTTTCCTCCTACGCCATACTATTTTCAATATCAAGGTCCACTTTTTCTGTTTCTCCCAAAAGTATCAGTTCGTACTGTTTAAGTACGAGTATGGAGTAATGCGTGTTAAAATATACTATTTCTGTTATACTTGGGTCTGATTAATGCAAGAAGAACCGAACTACACTGACCATAATGTGAAAATTTGATTGACGTACTAAAAAAAAACAAAACAAAATAGAAATTATATTATAGCAGTGTATTGTCCGAATGTAAATTAAAATTACTGCGTGGATTGCCAAAAAAATTTCAAATATAAATTTAGGCAGTTGGTCAGGTTTTTTGCAAGTTCAGCCATCAGTTCGATTTAATAGTTACTTAATTGTAGCATTAATTATTGCAAAGCATTTCTCCGGAAGAGGTGTGCAGTGCTCACGATGGCTTATCTGAATTATTATTTTATAAATCGATCTGTGGTATTCATATAGCATTAGATTATGTATCGTTTGTTCGATTCAACATAACCTCAATATTTTTCATTGACATTAGCTATACATACTAAAATACCGTATTACTTGTATTCAGGTAGTAATACATATTACCTAAATATTTACCGAAAATAAACTTGAAAACGTGTCACTACCAAATTTTAACGGTACCGTGCGGAAAAAAGACATAACCTGAATTAATGAAATAAATAATTACAGTAAAATTTCTCTATTGCCGATCTATTTATAACGGTAATCTCTGTATAAAGGAAAAATACGTTGATACCTTCCCATTCTTATAGTAAAAATATCTACTGAGGACAAGAAAATTCCAGAAATCTCTCTATAACGGCGAAACAAGTGCACACGTCTATCCTCTTTCTCAATATGCCGACATGTTATTCGAGTGTTAAGAAACAGTGAGAAATGTGCCAACTGAATCGAGTGTTTTGTAACTAGTACATTTTACAAGTAGAGCATTATTTTTTTACACTTTTACAATACAGTGTAATAGCGTTTAAAGGAAAAATTGTATCGTTAAATGTAAAGGCTAAGTTTTGCGTGAGTTAGAGAAAGGTGTGAAGCAAGTAGATGTTTGCCAAAATGTAGTTTAACTAGTTCCTCTGTTGGCACAATATTAAATAAAACAAAGAAAATAGTTTCAACAAAATTCAAAAGCCAAGATTTGAAGGTATTGATAACGTGGTTATGCAATAGTTTCGGCAGAATATTGCCTTTTGTTCAAAATTACAGTATTTTAATAATATAGTTAATTATTTATTAAAGTCACGTCGAATTATTGCATAAATTCTGTATCGTTTTTCAAAGACTATACGTGATATAGTTTTATTTAAATAAACTTTGAACTGAATTAAAAATTCAAATTAAAAATATTGTATAATACTTTTTAAAAATAAACACATTTCACACACGTTTTTTTGGACTCTTATAGCAGAGTCCCCTTAATACTTCCCTTAATACGTCTATAGAGAGATTTTACTGTAGGCCTATTTAGAAGTTGAAAATGATTTGGTGTTACGATTGCATGACTTGTCTCACTGAATTTGATAAACTACTCTTTCTGAACATAAATCAGTTGTAGCTGTAGACAGTTTATTATCCTTACTACCGTTGCATATTCAAACAGTTTTCTACAGTTTCCGGAAACAACATGTTAACGTGCTCGATACGAATTCGAAACTATGCTCAACGAATAATCTGCCGAAACACCCAATTTGACCGAGCAAACGCACTCATTATTACAATGTTATTATAAAGGAATACTGTATAAATACGAAGTTCGTTTTTATATTACAAAAACAAACAAAAATTATGTAATAGAAATATCTTGAAACGTAATTGTATTAGCAGTCAAACGAGCAGGTTTGATAAATTTATTAATTCCCTTATGTTTTGAAATTTATTTACAGTCCGTATGAGAGAAGTTGTTTAATTTGCCAATTTTCACACAGCCGACATTCACAAGGGAATAATAAAAACTTTGTTTTTACGGGTTTAATAACTTAACGGTTGAAACAATGTTTCTACACAATTAAACCAACTTCAGTTTTTCTGACTAATTTTACACAAACAAGTTAGAAACCATTCTTTCTCCTCAGCAATGCCTTTCTTACCTATTTCTTACCTATTTGAGTTTGTAAAAGCCAAAGTTTTCTTTTAAGTTTAAAACAAGCCAAACTCTGCCTGAATTTCTTTAGTAAATTTGATTATAGTTCACAGAGAAAAAGTAAAATAGCAATTTGAAGGAACAACTTTCTATTTAAGTTGGGTTCAATCCGGCAAAGACAACTATAGTGAGCAATCGCACAGTACATTCTAACTTATACTACTTTCATTTATCTAGACAAGATACACACGCACGCACGCACGCGCGCACACACAAGCGCGCGCGCACACACACACACACACACTACTCTATGTAGCTTGGCTTTCTCCAAATTGTAAAGCGACCCGTGTAGATGAAGTGAATGACACCGGCCTAATAGCGTATCAAACACAGCCGTGTGGGACCTGGCGGCCCTCCCAGTGTACCTTAGCCTTAGCCGGGTTCTGTGCGTGCAGGGCTCTGTATATGCGAATCTCATTACCTTAGTTATTTGTGGGTGTTCCCATAAATAAAAACGTAAAATAGAATGAGCGGTATCTCACTGCATAACATAAAAGGTTGCCAAATGGATCAGAACGTCCGCAATAAAAGTCAAGGAAAAAATTTAAAGGAATAAGTGAAGCACATTAATATGGAGCTGTAAAGTCACCAGAAGGGATCTATCCACCTTGACCCCCTCCAATTCCTAGACGTTATGAAGAAACCAGGACTGGATAAAGCATTGTAACTGAGCATGTCATGAATATAGAAAGGCAAAAGTAACCCACCAAAGTCATTCAGTAATTCAAGTCAGTTTCAAGTTAGTTCTCCATAATCATCTCCTACATCATCGTGACCATCGTTCTAATCTTAATTTTTATCACTACTTTATTATCAAAAAAGGTGAAAAAATGCTTGTAATTGATCGCAGACTTTAAATGTTGGTACAGTACTTGCCGATATATTAAACTGCAAAAAAATCTAAGTTTTTCGCTTTTCAAGTTGGATCGTAAAACCTTCTACAGGGAGAAGACTTCAGAAGAATGTGGCGGATAACTTATAGCTGCGGCGTACTTTGTGGGGTTCGGGGTTTGACTTTTAGCCTATGTTAACCTTACTTAGGCATTAGGCTAAATACCTTTTTTAAGCATTAGGCCAACTATTTATAAAATCCCACTCCACTACATTTACGAATAAGGTGAATCCTTTCACCTTTATTCTTCTGTTGGAACACAGCAGGAAACCCTTCATATTATAAGATGAAACGTTACATATTATAGAATGAAAGGCTACATATTATAGGACGAAACGCTACATATTTTAGGATGAAACGCTATATATTATAGGACGAAACGCTACATATTTTGGGATGAAACGCTGCATATTATAGGATGAAAAGCTACATACTTTAGGAGGAAACCCTGCATATTATATGATGAAAAGCTACATACTTTAGGAGGAAACCCTGCATATTATAGGATGAAAAGCTACATATTTTAGGAGGAAACCCTGCATATTATAAGATGAAACGCTACATATTTTAGGAGGAAACGCTACATATTAGAGGACGAAATAACATACTATAGGATGAAACGCTACGTATTATAGAACAAAACGCTCCATATTATAGGATGAAACTCCACATATTAGAGGACAAAATACTACGTAATATAGGAGGAAACACTACACTTATATGAGAACTAAATATCAACTGCCGCCTGCCCCAAAGGCAAATTGTTTCCATCGGCTCACGATCCAAAAGTCTAGATAACTTCCGTCGGGGCCAAAATTTAACTGCTCATCCTAATTAGTCACACACTAATGGAAAAAGGATGGCGATCACAGCTCAGTTCCTTCTAGAGAAATTTTGTCAGGCTGGGAGTTAAACGTCAGTGATGGCAGGCGGATGAATGGAGGGCTACGTATGCGCACAGCGCAAGAAAAACAAAATTATGTTCTTTAAAAACGTTTATACCGTTTCTGTCTGAAAAAGTTATCCACGCGTCTTTTTTAATATTTGAAAACTGCCTTTAAGCTCAGTTCAAATATCGTCAATACTAGATTGTTTCATTGTGAGTTTTGCACCGTTAATTGTGACTAGTGATTGCAGCTACCTGCTTCTTGTTGTATAATTAGTGCAGTGATAATTTGTAGTATTAGATAAACAGTGTTTTAGACTGTGGAAACCAATCCGTTTGTAGGGTTGTGTTTTGGCAAAGTATCAGAACCGTGTTCTGTACATTCCTCAAGGGATCAGTCCTGACCAACCAATACACTTGGTAAAAAGTGTGTCAGTTCGCGGTGGAATGTAGGGAAAGAGAACACGGAGTTTGTTGTGATACAGTTTAGAAATATTCACGCTAACGTGTTGGAAGCAAATTTTCAAAGAAATATTTGGTGTATTTTTCACAAAAACTGATTTCACCGTCTAAATCAACATCAAAAGCTGCATTTACTAGTATTTTAAAATTTCAAATTGAATTGAAAATTCGGTTTTGTATTTTCAGTATAATTCAAAAATATTTAAGTGCAACTTAGTGCAGATCTTAACGCTAATTACGACGGAAAAATTGGATTTTCGAAACAGGTTTCTTTTAAAAGAAAGTTTTTCATGATGGCCGTTTTGAAATTGTTTTAAAAAAAAATAGTTCACATCTAATTCATATTATATTTCTGAAAGTTTGTGTGTTTGTTTGTTTGTTATTCAATCACGCTTTAACCACTGGACCAATTGAGATGTAATTTGGTACGTATATGGTTTACGTATCAGAGATACATATAGGCCTATTCCCGTTTTACAAAACGTCATTATACTACTTACCCAGCCCAAAATAATTATCAGTTTTTAGTTTTGTAACATCTGTTAAGTATAGTTAGGTTTAATTACTGTTTACTGAACATGAGATTTAGGCCCCTGAGATGGACATAGATCTAATCCCATTTTACAAATCTTAATCTATGTTTTATTTATTGCAAAATTATTGTTTTTAAAGTTACATTTTCATCTAATAATCACAATATGGTATTTTTCATTTAAGACTATTCAATGTTTTTAAAGCAGAGTGCAGAATATATATATTATATACAATTTTATTAGGATACTTTAATTGTAAGGTAGTATATATATTTGTGTAATTACATTATATGAAAAAAATGGTAAATATGTATTGCAACATCTATTGGAGTTTTCGATATTTTCGTTACTAAAATGCTTTCTTATGTGCCCAAAAGCAAGAATCCAAAATATGAAAGCAGGATAAAAATCGAAAATAAAAGTGACCAACATAACCTCAAAATTGCTACCGGCGAAAATCGGTACCGTGTTGTACTGATTTTAGACGTATTTTTATTGTTTAACTGATCTACAGATCAGTAAAATAATAAAAATACGTCTAACACGGGTTTGGGTGATAGGAAACCAATTTTTTAAAAGAATAGTGCATAACCTAAGTGACACGGTTGTTAGACCTAACAGGGCATGGGTTTGAAACGCATGGGTTTCAGTATGCGTGAAAAAACCTTTATATTTTTTTAAAGAATACTGCATATCCTAACTGACACGGTTGTTAGGCCTATCACGGTGATGTGTGAAAAAACCTTTAATTTTTTTAAAAGAATACTAAGTATATTAACTGACACGGTTATTAGGCCTAACTCGGTGATGTGTAAAAAAACTTTTATATTTTTTTAAAGAATACTACATATCCTAACTGATATGATTGTTGGGCCTATCATTGTGATGTGTGAAAAAAACCTTTATTTTTTTAAAGAGTTTCCAAAGCTTAACTGTCACGGTTGTCAGGCCTAACAAAGTGATGCGTGATAAATCTTTATATTTTTTTAAAGAATACTCCATGAGCTAACTAACATAGTTGTTAGGCCTAACACGGTGATGCATTAAAAGAACCTTTATTTATTTTCTTAAAAGAGTACTCCATAACCTAACTGACACGATTTTTTGGGCCTATTACGGTTATGCATGAAGTAAAACTTTATATTTTTTTTAAAGAGTACTCCATAACTTAACTAACACGGTGATGCGTGAAAAAAACCTTTATATTTTTTTAAAGAGTACTACATATCCTGACACGTTTGTTGGACCTATCACGGTGATGCGTCAAAAAACCATTATATATTTTTTTTAAATACTAGGCTACATATCCTGACACGGTTGTTAGGCCTAACATAGTGATACGTGAAAAATCTTTTTATTTTTTTACAGAATACTCCATTAGAAAACTAATATGGTTGTTAGGCCTAACACGGTGATGCATTAAAAAAACCTTTATTTATTTTTTTAAAAAGAGTACTCCAAACCTAATTGACACAGTTGTTGGGTTAAACGGTGATGCAGGAAAAAACAATTAATTTTTTTTAAAGAGTACTCCAAAACTTAACTAACACGGTTGTTGGTCCTAACACGGTAATGCATGATCTTTAATGTATATTATGATTGCAGGCAAAGCCGTGACGGGTAACAGCTAATCATATTATATATTTCTGAAAGTTTGTTTTTGTTTATTTGTTTGTTATTCAAATAAACTTTAACTACAGGACCAAATGAGATTACATTTGATGTGAACACGTTTTAGGTATCTGAGATAAACACAATACTATTCAAGTTTAATTGTATAATAATGACTTTTTAATAATACTGTATTTTATTAAAATATGACATGACCCTGTTTTAGCATATCGAGTAGCAAAAATTTATATGTCTTTGCCGAAAACCATAAATCATATAATATTGTATATAGCAATATATTAAAATGAAATGACCTATTCTGATTTTGAAAATTGACTATAAATTTTATTGCTTAAATTATAATTGCAGGCAAAGCCGCAACGGGTAACAGCTAGTACTGTTATATTTAAGAAGCATTCTAATGGCTTTTATAATATATTAGTCTACTAGTTGAATATGTATTGTATTGCCAATTAAACACTTTGATGTTAATTTGAAGGAACACTGTATAATGGAATGATCTGCAAGTATAGTAGGGCTCAACATATATAGATTTGAAAACATAGTAATTCAATCAGGCTATAGATCAATGTGTAAGCTTCTGCCGGAAGGTTCATATACAGCTTCATTGCTATAATTAATTATTGACTGAAGTTGTAAAAAGAAACTGGACACTATCTAAACTGTACGCATGCAAAATTTAATTATGATTTACTCACTAGTTTATATTTCTGTTCCGGACAAGCATACATATTTCTAATTTTTTAAATATTATTATAAAATGAGTAATTACCTATCGATATAAAAATCGATATGATAAAAATATCGATTCTATACCTATCGATGATATACCTATTAATTCTATCTGTATCAATGTCGAGGACAAATCAATATTTCACAATTGTATACTTATGTTGATTATATTCCTGCCCACAAAACAAAACACCTGAGTTTAGGACGTTATAACGTTTCAGAGGTTATTGTACAGAAATTTCAGACACACCAAATTAAAGCGCGTTCTTTTTCCTATAAACCTGTGTTAGTTCCGTTAATGCATTTTCAAACGTCGATTTTATATTGTAATAAATTTACCAAAAATACGATTTTCCCACACACACGCGCACACGCACGCATGCACTGTGAACTGTGAAATTTCCGCAGTTCAGTTCTTTTTGTTAGTATGGTTTAGTAAGAGGAAATAAATATTGCATTGATAACTGCCTGCTTCCTACAGTTTTAGCCTACAGATTTAACTTGTTGGTATTGTTTATTTAGTATAGTGTATATTTTTTGTAAAAATGGTTTTAGAATTGTGTTGATAGGTAGGTACAATTAATATGTTTTTTGACATTTATATTTGATTATATGAAGACGCAATAACTGCATAACAGGTCAGCCAATATATGCATTTAAACCGATATATATGTTAATTATTTCACAAGTCACAGTTAGTCATAATTTTACGTAACATATATTGAAAAGTATCAGTAACAGTTTTCACAGGTAGTATCATTTCTACTACGAAATTACTTACGATCCGCTATATCATTGATTATAAACGTAATAGAACGATAACTTTTATGAGAAGTGAGCGCTTGCTGCTGGTGGCATCTTGCGGCAGAGTGTTAAACTACAGTTAAACACAAATAGTACTGTCTATTTTCTCAAATGTCTGAACTACCTGTCCTTGCAGCTTGCAGCGTTCGTAGTAGCAGATGGTACAATTACTTGGACTTCAGTCGCTGATATCGAACACGCGTTTTGTAATGGCGGCTGCATTTCTAGTCTGTTATATTCAGTAGCAGTACCAAGAAGGTGTATAAAACACACAAAGTTACCGAATCAGATTGAATTTATTGATAAAAGAAACAAACTCCAAGCAGCTGACCTTAATTTGTTGTGTATTATATGTTCGTGTTTTCTGTTTGTTAATTAATTGAAAAAAAATAGTTATTAGAGATACAAATCGATTATCCTAGTAAAAAACGGAATATTTCAATTGCAAATGATATTTTGTTATGCAGAAATAAGAAGCATTGACAATGACAGCGCAAAGAATTTCAAAATAAGCGTGGATCAAATAAATATTCGTGCCAAACGGATGCATTGATGACTGAATGGAATACTGAAGAACGTTTTATTTGCAAATATTTTAATATGGGTTTATGTTTTCGGGCTGGTTGTGATGGTGAATTTTGCAGGAAGCGTGATGCGAGGAAAATGTTTATATTGATATATAACAGTATATTTTGCGCGTCGCCAGTCTTAAGTTAAATTAATTATAATTAAACCGGGACCGAACCGGAGAACTTGCGCATGTGAGGTAGGCGCGATAACCACTACACTACGGAAACTTCAAAGATGTTTGACCAGTTTAAGCACATGAAATGAATCGTTAAATTAATATTTGTAGTTAGCCTATATTAAAAGTTCAATTGTTGTATATCATTTCGTAAAAAACAGAAGATTTCATAGGCTATAATACGTTTTACGATAGGTTGTGAAAAACTAGCTATGTTAATTTATCGTTTATATTAATTCGTAACGATCAGCTGATTTCATTAAACAGCTGATAGGTTATAATAAGTTTCAGGTTATGTTATTGAAAACTAGCTATGTTAATTTGTCGTGTATTCGAGCAAATTATCGTAATTAAAATAAAAAAATTAAAGAAAAGTAAAAATAAAAATTACCATTTTTGTTTCTAAATTTAAATAGTTTTAAAAAACGACACTAGATAACAACAGGTGTAATATCCAGGTATTTTTTCCTCTGGCAAAAAACCGTAAAGGTTATTATTGCCGTAGACATTACTAAGAATATAATTTGTAATTTCAAAATCCGTTATTTAGATGATGTCCAACCCTCTTCTCGGTGCTTAGTTAAATATTTCAGATCTCTGTTTGCCATCGATTTGGCGATTACATCTTGCACACATAAAAAATGCCTATAATGTTTTGTCTTTGTATTTAGTTTGGTTTTACGAGAAACAAGAAGAAAATTTATAGTTTATAAATTTTGTATTCACAAATATTAAAAATGAAAATTTACTAAAATTTACAGACACACTATAGTTTATTAATTGGATAATATTGACTATTGGAGTGGCTCACGTGATAAAATCCAGTTCTGAGATCATGAATTAAAAAATTTTTCTAACGCATTGATAAAGTTTCAGGTGACGATAAAAATTACGTTTTGGCTAAAACCTGTATTATATTACATTATACCTCGCAGTATATTCTACGACAGCGCTCTGACGCGCTCCTAATATTTTCCGCCAATTTAGCCGATTATCATAATATTCAGAAAAAATGTTATTGGACTAAATTTATTGGATATTTAATGCTTTTTCTAACGAAGTGGTTAATATAAGTCTTTGCGGTCAACCAGTATTTAGAGTTCACCATCTTGAAAGCGGTAGTGAATGGGGGTGAATCTAACTCGTAAGTCGTTCGGATTTTATACATAGTACTTAAGCACTGAATTTCAAGACAAACAGTCAACGCGTTTGGCCAAAATTGCAAAACAAACGAACATACTAACCAAATGACAAACGATCGAATAGAACAAACTGCGTTTCGTTCGGTCCATCAATTGTCTAATATGCACATAAATGTGTGTGTGTGTTTTTTTTGTTTGTTTAACATTTTTCTTTCGCATTTTTTATCCGATCTTATACAACGTTCCCACTCTTCACCATTTTTGTCCGATTTGTTACAAATATGGCTTAAACATATTCTGTCTATCGAAAAATTGTTCAACTGTTTCAAAATTACGATCTTTAAAAATCATAGAAATTTTTTTTTTTTGTTTATCCTATATTTTTTTGATAGGACAAGTCGGGTTTCAATTAGCAAAAATGGGTCGTAAGATCCAAAATGTTTAGATACCTGTCAGTCTGTTGCGTCTCTGAACTTGCGCATATCAGGATCGTTAGTTCGAGACTGCAATTACTGCTGTACGTTTTTTTAATTCAGTTAACGCCGATCCTTCATCCTGGTTAGTCTAATTTGCATATAGTATGGAAGTTAAGCAAAAAGGAGATAGGTGTTAAATATTTTTTCTGTATATATATATATATATATATATATATATATATATATATATATATACAAAGTATTATTTTTTACAGCATTATTATATTTTACAAGTATTACTACATTATATTTTACAAGTATTACACATATACGACAGTATCTGTACGTGTGTCGTCTTCTATAGACACAAAAACTACTGAAACAGTTTCGCTGAAAAGTTCACAGTATGTTGTTATTAGTGCAGGGAGTGTTTACAGAGTGATTTCACCACCATATCTCTTTCTGTAAAAAAATATTTTCTACAAACTGCTGTGTTGAAAGAGTAATTTAAATTTAATCCGACAGGTAGTGCTGTTGTTTTAACGGATTTATTTACGTTCTAAATTTTATAAAGTGAAGGCGAGAGACGTAACTTTTCCACAAAATACTTGCACAAATGAAAAGGTCATATATATATATATATATATATATATATATATATATATATATATATATATAGCCTATATATATGAACACACTAAAAAAAATTTTCTCTGTAATATTATTCCTTGAGAAACACCATTTATAATCAAGGTATACAATTAGTTTTATATAAATAAACGTTTTAAGGTATCAAATTCGGGTGAACATAGACCTCCCCTCTTTGGTACAATTACATGTTTAAATTTAATTTAAAAACAATAATAACTATTTTAAATTGCAAGACTTACTACGAAAATCAGATTTTTAAAAGCAGCGTAACTTACAAATCTGATTTTATTTTCGAATTAAGTTAGTTTTGCTTTGTTTTGTAAAAATGGAAAAAATATTTGCATTGTATAATTTGTATTTGTACAATGGTATTACAGTATTTAGTTTTGGAAATTCGCTTCCATCATATCAACGAGACAGCTGTTTGCCGTCATTGAAAATAATGAATAAAATAATCGCGATGCACAACTGTTTCGTTGACGTGACGGAAGCAAATTTCTAAAAAAATGTTTTTGTTTTAATATTTTTTAATTTTAATTTTTCTACCGTTAAAACCTACAATAGTTAGCATTATAAACGTTCAAATTGTATTGGAAATACGAAAGAGAACTATGACCGACGTCAAATTAAATTTTTTAATTTCAGAGTTTTCGAAATGTTTTCGAATCTTAAAAAATACTAACTTTTCTTAGGCCTATTAAATATTTTTAAAATTCTAATTTCCGTTGTAGTAATCAATATAAAAAAACTGAATAAAATAGCATTTTTAATTTTCAAAATGCATTGACGAAGGAATTGAACTTCATGATGGTCAGAGTTTATTTTGGTTTTCAATGTAACGTAAAGTTTTAAAATGGTTACTTTTTACAGATTTCAGTGCTGTCATAATGGTGAAATTGAAAAATCAAAAAAGGGAAAATTAAAGTAACATTTTTGGAAAATTCCATTGCGTCAGGATGGCAGTTGTGTGCCGCTATTTAGTAAATTTCTTAAGGACGAGTGAGTTATTGGAGCCGCCATTATGGTAAAACCCAGACCCGATACTTTTAAATTTACACTGATCGTGACTTCTACATTACTTTGCGAGAGGTTAAAAATGTATATATATATATATATATATATATATATATATATATATATATATGAGTGTTTGTGTTCGCAATTTAGTGCGTTTATATTCAAACTTGGAACAATAATTGATTTTTGTAATAGCATTGCAAGGTCCGCTAATTATATAAATTAGTTCGACAGTTTCAAAATGGCGACCATTTGAAATCTTTAAAAACGCGTAACTTAATTTTGTAAAACTTTTTTGAAAATCTGATTTAACCAACGCAATCAGTGTTAAAAACTACGTCAATTTAGCGTTTTTAACTTTATAAATATAATGAAATTACGAATTTTTCTTTACGGCGGTCAGGGTTCGTTTTATTATTTTCAGTTAAAAGTGTTGCAGATTTTAATGCTGGTTACCTGCAAATGCGGATAAAGGAAAGACAACGTCAGCGAGACAGCTGCGTGCCGTATATTTCCTCATAATTGATCGTTTCGCAAATTTGAGAAAAAGTTGGTATAGTTTTCTCCCGATGTGTTTATCAGAACTAATATATAGTAACAAATTATACACAAATTTACTTACTGGCACTAACTGAATAAAATCCACAAAACGTGTTCACAACAAAATGAATTCACAACACATCTCGATTGCACGTGGTTATATCCAGCGCGATGAGTCTATGCAAGAATGGCAGCAGGACTTAGTGATCCTCTTCCCGGCAAGAGACTGAGGAACCTGTGCCGTGATATCGTCGTACCACTGGCTCAGGGCGCATGTGCAGCGGAGAGTTCATCCCGCTTGTCCTGCGTGTCCTTATACGTGATTTGATTACTTTTCGTGGAATTTTACTTAGTTTTCCAGTGAAAGTGACGCGAGTGATTGTGAGCATTGAATCAAACGGGTAAGTTGAACTCAGGGAAACAGAGAGAACTCTAATACATTATTAGTGAATTTATATTGAAAAATGAGCTGTTGGAGCGTTCATCATGGTAACATACAGTTATGGTAACCATGAAATTACCCACTGATTAACCTACAAAACACTTTTTGAGGGGTTGTCGAAATTTTTATATATGTGTTGTGTGAGTTTAGCACGCTCACATTCGCAATTTTCGTCTGATTTGATAAAAACGACACAAAAATCGATTATGAATTTAATAGAATGGACAAATTTTACGACTCGCAAATATCGTTCAACAGTTTCGAAATGGCGGTCATTTAAAAATTTTAAAAAAACGTAAGTATTGTGCATTCAATGTTTTCAAAAATCTGACTACACTGCTGTATTCGGCGTTAAAAAACGCGTGAATTTGCATTTCGAGTTTTAAAAATTTTTGAAATTAATTAAGAATTTCAAATTTGTTGGCAGTGAAGGTTCATTTTCGAAATTTCAGTAAAATTTGAACGTGCTACCATGCGCAGTTTTTAATGCTGATTATGTTTTCAGAAAGAAATTATGATGGTATTTATAAAAAGGTTAACATAAAGAAAAATACTTTCGGAAATTCGCTTCAATCACGTCAGTGAGACAGGCGCGTCTTGCGATTATTCGGTGCATTTATGTTTAAAAATGAGCTATTGGAGTGGCGATCATAGTTCCAGATCTGGTAAACTTGGTACTAGCGCCGTTCCGGACCAAGTGACTTGCTGATCCGATCCGGACTTGCTGAGTGACGTTAGACATTATTTTAATATGTGTGTGTGTGTATATATATATATATATATATATATATATATATATATATACGTTGTGCTTGTGTACTGTAGCTTTCCTTGTCAGATTTTATCAGGTAACAATCAAACTTTATCATTTTAATCAATATAAACCCTGTATTTTACTTTTTAAAATGTTCAAAAACTATTTAAAACGACTTTGTCGTAAACGATTTCTTATTTTCGTATTTGTGATCGAATTTGAAAATGTTAGTTTATGCATATATAAATGTCGATGGCGAAATGAAGTTAAAAAAATATTTATAAGAATTAATTTGATACAATGACGTCAGTGTTTGAAAATTCCGTTACGTCAGCAAGAGAGAGGATATTATTTATTTTACTATGTTTATTAATGCCGGGGAAGGTTGCTGATTGCAAGTTAAACAAACATATTAGGACACACAGTATATTAATTAATTAATTAATAGTAAACAGTTTGATGCAATGTTGTGTCGATATGTTATTTTATTTTTGTAAGCAATGGTTCATAATTTGCCTACGTTTTTACACATCCAAATCTGGCGAAGGGAGGTAGGGTGAGCAGAGTTTAGGTTTAATGATACCACCTTACCTGTAGCTCATACTACTCTCACACACCTTATCAAGGCTCTCTCTCTCTCTCTCTCTCTCTCTCTCTCTCTCTCTCTCTCTCTCTCTCTCTCTCTCTCTCTCTCTCTCTCTCTCTCACACACACACACACACACACACACACACACACACACACACTCTCGCTGACGCACTGAAACAGTTTTTCTAAGATGCGATAGTCCTAACTTTTTACGTTAGAATTTCTACTAACAGTTTTTCTAAATCGCGAAAATTCTAACTTTTCAAGTTAGTATTTCTCCTAGGCGGGTTTTTAAATCGCGATAATACTATCTGTTTTGGATTATTCAAAAGAAGGAAAAACATTTTTTCTCTCATTGACTTTCGAAATTAGAAATGGTTGATTAAGGAAGCTGTTACGGCTGTACTGACTTCTCTACTACTAAGCACTGCGGTCTGAGAGTGCACTTGGACAAGATAGGTATATATTGCAGAGAAACCGTGTGTAGGTTGTGCAGGAATGGGGAGGAAAGTTCAGAACACATAATTCAAGATCGTGAAGCCCTTGTTGGTAGGAGTCTAGGGGTTTTTAGTTTCAAGGACCCCAGGGATCTTCAGCAGAATGAGCTAGTCAGTGGACTGTTAGAAACTTAATAAGGGCATCAATCTGCTAAACTATTACTCAAGGGATTTAGTTGCACAATAGGAATGTTAACCGCACTGCCTGGGTTGTATTATCCCTTCCTCCTCCCTTCCTTAGATTCGTTTGAATTTAAACTAAAATGATTATTTAATCCTTTTATTTTAATGTTTTAAAACAACTAATTTATTTACCTAGCTTTAATATAATCTGAAAAACATCTTAATTTGAAAGTTTAACACGTTTTAGTACTTTAATGAAACAATTTTTTATTAAAAATCTTTCAGACTGTAAAATTCTACCAAATATTCTCCATTTAAAATATTTTATTCCGTATATTCTCATCTACAAAAAAAAAAATTTAATATTTTTTTATAAACATTATTTTTTTAGTATTTAGAACATTTGACAAATTTGTATAGTCCCGCTACAATTTGTGGCAGATTAAGTAGCAATTCAAAACCTGTACCTTTCGTTTTTTGTTGCACTATTCAATGCGTACGATTAGGGTTATTTCTAAACGTAGATTATTTGAAGAGATATTCAAACACTACTGGATAACTGAAATTTTTACAGAAGATTGTTTTTTATTATTTTTTAACTAAAATTACTCCTATTTTTGTGAACAAGAATTTGACATACATTGAATGTAATTGGTACTCAAAATTTTCCCGTTGCAGAACACACATTTACAAGCACACGCGCGCTAGTGTATAGGGATACATATATATGCATGTTTGTGTGTGTGTGTGTGTGTGTGTGTGTGTGTGTGTGTGTGTGTGTGTGTGTGTGTGTGTGTGTGTGTGTGTGTGTGTGTGTGTGTATTAACAAATTAATAAATAATCTAGCCGCCTCGGTGGTGTAGAGGATAGCGTACTAGACTTTCACCCCAAGGACCCGGGTTCGATTCCCGGCTAGGGCTTGGCATTTTCCTACGCTATAAATCATCCCATCGTTTGCATTAGCCCAAATGTGCACAATAGTCGGACGTTAAACACACACAAAAAATAGTGTGTGTACTTTGAAACGAAAATTTTGTGAACGAACAAAATTACCACAATTTGTTTAATTACCACAATTAAAAACAATTAACCATAATTACCACAATTAAAAGAACAATTGATTAATTACAAATTTTGTTAAATTTGTTTAAAATATATTCAATGCTTTCTGATTTCTATAAGCTGCACAATTGTATTATAATTAATCATGTTTACAAAAAAAGCTAAATTTGACTCTTATCCGCCGTGAGCAAACACAAGCCCCGGTTATTAACGCAGCTCGATAAAGTCGATTTGTTAAGGAAACCAACGTTATAGGCAGGAATATTTCTACAAATTAAATATTTTTTTTTTTACTCATAGACAACTGAAAAATTCCATCTTGTATTAAAATTATGCAATTACATAAAAAAATAATCTAAACATCTTTTGATATTGCTTGTAATGAAATTAGATCATTTTAGAACACTTACAAAGACTGTAATTTTTCAATATAACTTTTAGAAGTTACAACGATGTAAACATAAAAGGAAAAATTTAATTACATGGTAAAGTATGTAAATATTTTAAATAAGGTTTCCAATAGACATAGATTTATTGTGCTACCTTTCTACAACCCTGTGATGCTCAGTTACTTCGCTTCTTGCCGTTCTAGTCTCTTTATAAAGTCTAGGATTTGGAGAGAATTCAAGGTGGGTAGCTCTAATTCTAATTGGTGACTCACCAATTCCTTATTCAGGTGCTTGCAGGTGCTCGCTCTGCTAATTCTCTATTAATTTTTCTTTTCCTGACCCTTATTACGGAGGTTCTGCTGCATTTAACCAACCTTTATAGTGTGCGGTGAGATCCCGCTCATTCTATTTTATATTCTTACTTACGGGAACATCCACAAGTAGCTATGGAAATAACATCCGCCCATACAGTATATAGCCTACATGCTCTGTATATACATACATACAGTACACTGGGAGGTCTCCAGATATCCTGGAGCTCCGTTTAATACACCATTAGGCCGGTGTCATTAATTCCATCAACACGGGTCGGTTTACACTTTAGAGTTAGCCAGGCTATGTAGATTAGTGAACGGATAGTTAATTTTGATTTTTGGAAAAATTGATAATTTCTGATTGTAAATCTTAAGTTTGTTAATCGACATTTATCTCTCAAAAACAATACGCGACGAATGTTGATGAAACGTTTTACACAGTGAAATTTAAATAGCATTAAATTAAACCACTAAATCAATTCAGCAATAAACAATTATAAAAATAATTAATTCATGTAAAGTTATTGTTACAATTAAGCAATTTAAATTGGCAACTTAAAATAAGTTTAAGTTGAATTGAATAACTGACTGAGATAAGAGCAAGATTAGGGATAATATGGAATAAATGGATTAATTTGGAAATTGGGCAAACCATAAAGTGTATAAATAAAATATGCTTTTATTACAAATAAACTGCCCGGTTGCCACTCTTTGGTGAAAAGTGGAAATAAATAATAACTGTAGAAAAATAAAAAGATTATGTATAGTTATTTTAACATAGTAACATTAATTAGAGAGTTTAAGATATACAGAGTACGATATACGATATAATATAGATGTCCGTATAACAACATATAATATATAATGTAGACATAAGATATAATACAGTAAGATTAAATGTTAGATCAGTTGTAAAGGTTTTTAAAGTATTGTTTAAAATTTTTCTTAATAGTTTTTAAATTTAAAAACATTGACAAATTAAGTAAATTCAAAGAAGATATTTTTGTAACGTAAAATTATAACAATACTAGCTGTTACCCGTTGCGGCTTTGCCTGCAATTATAATGTAAGCAATAAAATTTATAGTCAATTTTCAAAATCAGAATAGGTCATTTCATTTTAATATATTGCTATATACAATATTATATGATTTATGGTTTTCGACAAAGACATAAATTTTTGCTACTCGATACGCTAAAACAGGGTCATGTCATATTTTAATAAAATACAGTATTATTAAAAAGTCATTATTAAACAATTAAACTGGAATAGTATTGTGTTTATCTCAGATACCTAAAACGTGTTCACACCAAATGTAATCTCATTTGGTCCAGTAGTTAAAGTGTATTTGAATAACAAACAAATAAACAAAAACAAACTTTCAGAAATATAGCCTAACATGATTAGTTGTTACCCGTCACGGCTTTTCCCGCAATCATAATATACATTAAAGATCATGCATTACCGTGTTAGGACCAATAACTGTGTTAGTTAAGTTTTGGAGTACTCTAAAAAAATTAAGGTTTTTTTCCTGCATCACCGTTTAACCCAACAACCGTGTCAGTTAGGTTTGGAGTACTCTTTTTAAAAAAATAAATAAAGGTTTTTTTAATGCTTCACCGTGTTAGGCCTATCAACCATATTAGTTTGCTAATGGAGTATTCTGTAAAAAAATATAAAGATTTTTCACGTATCACTATGTTAGGCCTAACAACCGTGTCAAGATATGTAGCCTAGTATTTTTTAAAAAAATATAAAGGTTTTTTGACGCATCATCGTGATAGGTCCAACAACCGTGTCAGGATATGTAGTACTCTTTAAAAAAATATAAAGGTTTTTTCACGCATCACCGTGTTAGTTAAGTTATGGAGTACTCTTTAAAAAAAATTAAGTTTTTTCCATGCATAACCGTATTAGGCCCAACAACCGTGTCAGTTAGGTTATGGAGTACTCTTTTGAAAAAAATAAATAAAGGTTCTTTTAATGCATCACCGTGTTAGGCCTAACAACTATGTTAGTTAGCTTATGGAGTATTCTTTAAAAAAATATAAAGATTTATCACGCATCACTATGTTAGGCCTGACAACCGTGTCAGTTAAGGTTTGGATACTCTTTAAAAAAATAAAGGTTTTTTTCACACATCACAATGATAGGCCCAACAATCATATCAGTTATGATATGAAGTATTCTTTAAAAAATATAAAAGTTTTTTACACATCACCGTGTTAGGCCTAATAACTGTGTCAGTTAATATACTTAGTATTCTTTTAAAAATTTAAAGGTTTTTCACACATCACCGTGATAGGCCTAACAACCGTGTCAGTTAGGATATGCTGTATTCTTTAAAAAAATATAAAGGTTTTTTTACGCATCACCGTGTTTGACCTAACAACCGTGACAGTTAGGATATGTAGTCAAATAATCTTTAAAAAAATATAAAGGTTTTTTCACGCATCACCCTGTTAGGCCTAACTACCGTGTCACTTAGGTTATACACTATTCTTTTTAAAAATTTGTTTCCTATCACCCAAACCCGTGTTAGACGTATTTTTATTATTTTACTGATCTGTAGATCAGTTAAACAATAAAAATACGTCTAAAATCAGTACAACACGGTACCGATTTTCGCCGGTAGCAATTTTGAGGTTATGTTGGTCACTTTTATTTTCGAGATTTATCGTACTTCTCCTGCTTTCATATTTTGGATTTTTGCTTTTGGGCACATAATAAAGCATTTTAGTAAGAAAAATATCGAAAACTCCAATAGATGCTGCACTGCATATTTACCATTTTTTCATATAATGTAATTACACAAATATATATACTACCTTACAATTAAAGTATCCTAATAAAATTGTATATAATATATATATTCTGCACTCTGCTTTAAAAACATTGAATAGTCTTAAATTAAAAATACCAGATTGTGATTATTAGATGAAAATGTAACATTAAAAACAATAATTTTGCAATAAATAAAACATAGATTAAGATTTGTAAAATGGAATTAGATCTATGTCCATCTCAGGTGCGTAAAAATCTCATGTTCAGTAAACAGTAATTAAACCTAGCGATAGCTATCAGATGTTACAAAACTAAAAACTGATAATTATTTTGGGCTGGGTAAGTAGTATAATGACGTTTTGTAAAACGGGAATAGGCCTATATGTATCTCTGATATTTAAACCATATTCGTACCAAATTTCATCTCAATTGGTCCAGTGGTTAAAGCGTGATTGAATAACAAACAAACAAACAAACAAACAAACACAAACTTTCAGAAATATATTATGAATTAGATTAGGTATTTGAATTCCATTTAAATATTAATTGGTATTAATTTTTTGTTGTTATTTTAAGGCGAAATGCACATTGAGCCTGTTATCGCCTCGCTAAATGTAAGTGTGAGAGTAAAGTGTTAGTCGTAAGTGTAGTGTTGTAAGTGTAAGTGTGTTAGACTCGTGACGTCTAAATCCTCTCAATAGGTGCAACTAGTCTGCACCCCCCTGCGGGATGGTATTACAAAAAAGTGATAGTAATTCTTTTATATATTCAATTCAGAAATTAAATTAATTGTTCAGTTTTGAATAAAATGGTTTTTACTGAGTTAAAGCGTACTACTTAATCGAAAACAATTATATCTACCATTTCCGAATTTTGAATAGAAAATCCGAGATAAGTGTACAATATTTCAATCAGGGTCAAGTATCGTATAAATCCTGCGAACGGTGTGTTGGATTAAAATCTAACATAAATCACCAGGTTTATTGTTCAGTTGTCCTCAACTAGTGAACAAAAAATGCAGGAGAAAATTGTCGACGGCAGATGGGTAATTACATAGTGGCAAAGTGAAAAAATAGTGTATATATAAAATCTGTTGGGTGGTGATAATTGTTGCTGTTTGGTAAACGTCTTTTCGTGTATTGTGAGACAAGGCCACCAAAAGTATATATTTACTGGTTTTAATTTTAAAAAAATTAATTGAAATTGAAATCACAAAAAATCATGTAGTCATTGTCAAATGTTGTAACGTATTTGAGTATTTAGAACCAGTGTTAGGAATGGTGTTGCATCCTGAAGGGGTTGTAGAACAATATGTGTTTATGTCTGTGTGTGTTTGTACGAGCGAGCTCTCGGTCGTGTGCGTGTGTGCATATATATATATATATATATATATATATATATATATATATATATATATATATATATATACATATATAGAGAGAGAGAGAGAGAGAGAGAGAGGGAGAGAATTTTTTGGGGTTAAGCAAACTTGTGCTTTTTGGTCTACTTTTCCCATTTAACATTAAAGAGCTGAAAGTACCTTTTAATTACCACTGTTTTTTTACTAATTTTTGTTGTCGAAAAATCCGTTTTAATCAATGTTTGTGATTAAAATTGGGTCAATTGTACACAGTAATTCCCCAAACAGAAGTATGGGTCGCTATATCCTCTCCCACACAAAACGGGCTAATTATTCAGTTCGATTCATCGGTTTTTGTTCATGTATAAAGACGTCAGTGTAGGAAGTTTTATATAAAAATAGCCTTATTTACCAATAAGGCTATTGGTAACTACCGTTCGGTAACAATTATTACAAACCAAATCCAAGCCATGACCGCCGTTATTTTTTACGTTTCCATTTTCCTCGTAGCTTCCGAAAGTTATTGCGTTGAATTAATTAAATATGAAAAAGTTTGTGCAATGCTTGTGCTTGTGAACATTTATTTTGATGGTAAGGGAGCCTGGTGTTACTTTTCAAAATAATGGAAAAACAATCTTGTTGAGTTTTAGTGAAAACATATAGGCTCTTTTCGTATAATGGGTTTTACTGGTATCTCTCCGTCTGTGTTTTTCAATGCCAGTGTAAATAGTTGGAGAAAAAACGGATTGACCGATTTTAATGAAATTTAGCTTGCAAGTTTAGTTTAATTTATTTTGTGGCTATTAAATTGTTTCCAAATTTAAATTGCAAATGCCTAAATTTATATAATGTGTTTAAAAATATATTAATACCATTGCAATTTGCTATTAAATATAAATTGTGAATTTGACAGGTCACAAATGTGTTCTTAACAATTCGACAATTTGACAATTGAGAGTTTAATAAAATTTAACAGTTAGACAGACAACACCTTTGTTCACGATAATTCGACAGCTCGACAATTGGAGTTTTATAAAATTTGACAATACGAAGATGACAAATATGTCTAATAACTCTACCCCTCTTCTATTGACTCTTTAATGAAATTTTACAATTCTACAGATAACAACTGCGTTCTTGGCAACCGGAGGTCTCGACAATCCGAATGTTATAAAATTTGACAATTTGAAGATTACAAATATGTTTTAAAAACTTGACCCCTCTACTAGTGACTGTTTGATGAAATTTTAAAATTCGACTTTCATGACAAATCGAGATCTTGACAATTCGAGTTTAATAAAATTTGACAATTCGAAAAATGACAACTCTGTACTTGGCAATTCGACATCTCAACAAATAAAAGTTTATTAAATTTGACAATTAGACAGATGACAACTATATTCTTGTCATTCGCCACCTCTCATTTATTGTTTCCAGGACCCTATTCTTGCAGGTTTTCTCCAAGTATGTAGTTGTATCATTCTGAACAATTCAAGAATATTGAACAATTGAACAATTAAGCCGTGTTTGATAATTTATTCCTATCGATAAGGATCAGGAATACATAACCCTATCAGAGTCGTTTGGAAAGAACGGTTTTAGCAATTGTATTAATATCTATGCATGTCTCGGTTACAGAACGCACCATTAAGAATTGAGAACTTTCGAATGCAAAAAGAAGAGGCTAAAATACTTATATCTTACGTTAGAGATGCCACTGATAGAATCGGCAGAGTTCTTAAGAAAGACTACATTCGAACCTGACATGACAGTGTTGTAGTCTCCTGGGGGGGGGGAGGGGAATAGAAGAAGTCCGGACATTTACCAGGTCGGCTGCGGGATGGCGAGAAATGGTGAAAGAAATTCGCTTCGTACAACCGTATTCTCCGAATTCCATTGTTAAAACTAGAGAAAGAATGCTCAGAATGGAGCTGTTGTATACGGGAGATGTGATGTTATACGACAGAGGTAAAGCCTGGCCAGAAATGTTATTACTCTAGCATAGTATAAACCCGAGATACGCTTGCACTACGAACCAATCGAAAGTGGGTATTGGTTGACGGGGGTGAAGTAGGTTTCATAGGAATACGCTGGTCCAACCGAGAGAGAAGTCAGGGATTTTCAGCGTGGTTGTTTAGATATTAGTAAGCGGAACTAGGTTGTGTAACTCATTTCCTATTTTGTTTAGGCGATGACAACAGGCTTCTTGGCAGCCCTAAAGAGAAAAACAGATTTGAGAACCGCGTCTTTTATGGTTTCATATGGTGATTGTTCTAAGAGTTACATAGGACTAACTAACAGGAGCAATCCAGTATGCTTGCAGGAACATAGACATGGGATTAACAAACAAGTACCACCGCTCTCTACCAGCATCAGAGAGAATCCGATTGCACCATAGATTTTAAGAAACGCAGACAGTGAGCTGGTGTTGAAAGTTATAGGCCCAGGATTGTATGGAGGCCATCGAAATAAAGAAACAGTGCTAACTAAATAAGGCTGACGAGTAATTAAATAAGTGCCCTCATTTGTGTAGAAAATTGGTGTAATCTTGCCTTTCTCAATTTAACTGGGATTTATTAGCCGGGCTAATATGTCTTAATGGTAGTTCAATCTACGTCAGCTAAGCCAGCCCACATTCTATTTTCGTCTTACGGAGTTTATAAAAGTACCTGGCTGGTGGAAATTTTCTTCAGTTCGATATCAAACTTTAATAGCTTCAAAGACTAGTACAAATAAGCTATTTTTATACTTAAAACACATATAAAATAAGTGTAAAAGTTAATCCATTTTAGACGAGAACATCGTTAATTTTCTTAGAGTTTTAATTTTTAAAACTTTTTCAAAACTGGCTCCATTTACATAACTTTCCCTCTTCTGAATATACCTACATATAATTTTTTATACTAAGCGTCACAACAGTTTTTCAACGAAGTTTTGATTAGTCTTATAGTACAGAAAGATCTTTCTGCTGTTGAAGTTAACACAGGAAGAGAAGAGAGAACCAACATAAAATATCTAACTTATCTACCCCTTTGTCACTCTCAGTACAAGCATTACAAAGTGCACAAACCTACATGTGTACATATGGACAAAACTTCGTGTACATACAAAGTTGAGATCGGGATAATGTGGCGGGTTTCGGAACCCTCAGAGGCCTCTTTAACTCTTTTCCTCGAAGCTTCGTTACTTCCACTTTAAGAAAGTCAAATAGGACATATTACATTTTTTATTTTATTTATTTTATCTCGGGAGGGGTGGTCGCCCCCTTTTAATCCGTTCTTGATGTGTGTGTGTGTGTGTGTGTGTGTGTGTGTGTGTGTGTGTGTGTGTGTGTGTGTTTCAGCATGCTAACGTCTGTCAATTTTAGTACAATTTGATGCAAATGTCACAAAAATTATCTTGAACAAGTTCGTTGAAGTGTAAAACTCGTTCAACAGTTTCAGAACAGCATAATTTAAAATAAATTTAAAAATTCACTTATTTTTTTTTTTTTTTTGAAAATATAATTTTACTGTCGTGATTATCGTCCAAAGTTGCAATAATAACGTTTTGAAATTTCAAAATGACGGCGGTCAGAATTCATTTTACTATTTCCAGTGTAATTTCAAGTTTAAATGCATGCAGATTTTAATGTTGTTTGTGATGGCTAAATCAAATTTTCAAAAAGAGTTTAAGGTAAAAAATACATTTTCGGAAATTCGATTCCATTACGTTAGAGAGACAGCTGTATAGATATAGCAGCGATTATTTTTATAAATATTAAGTTAATTAATTTCGGTTACGAATCTGCGTAGAAACAAAACTTTAACAAAATCTGATATGTGGTTTTCGTGAAGTTTGACTGGTTATTCGATTTTTCTCACTCCATTTTCTGAATTGATTTTTTTTCTATTAACCAACTTATACAAAAAAATATATACTTATAGGAAATGGTATACTTATCTAGGATAAGGTATTAGCGTTAACGGACGGCATTAATTTAAGTCCCGAACCTACGACCTTGAGATGCGCAATTCAGAGACGCAGCAATTGTCACCTCGATCTTCGTGCTTTAATTTTATGTAACAATAATATATTCTATGACGAACCTTTAAAGCATATTCTATCAGTTCATTGTTTTTGTTTCAAGTCTGACTATGATAACTCTATTTCCAGTGAAATGAAAAGGCATACAACTTTTTATGGTGTAGTTTCAAAAAAATACAAAAAAATTTATGCGTTTTTTATTTTCCCACAAAATTAGGTATATAATTTTCTCCCACCCTGTAACACAGGAAGGAGTAGGTTAATATTAGGTTCAGTGAATAATTGGTACATGTAGTAATTAGCGAATAGCATGTTAGATTGCAGTACTGATTGCTTTGATTGACTGAGTTAAACCTAATATCACTTTAGACTGCAAGTAACAGTTATTTATGCGAATACTGTTACTTTATTTATTTAAAGCTTCCCCAACTTGTGATTACAAACAACGCTATTAACATTGCAAATCACTATTGTATTATTCACGATTATGCGAACAGTTAAGCGTGAATTTAAGCACTTGAACGGTTTTAGAAGATTAATTCGTTTATCTTCTGGTCATAGAGTACTCGGTGTTAAAATAACATATCATAAATACTGTATACGGGAGTGGTTTTTAGGTATCGATATTACTCTGTTACGAATTCTATTTTATTTTTTTATTTTTCTATTTTTTTATTCTATTTTATTCTCAATTTATTTATTAACACTAAAGCCGAAAATTGATTATCGAAGTTTTTAGAATTGTAATACCGAGCTGCTCTATGATTCATTTTTTTAGTAATTTTATAGTTTCTTGTAGCCTTTATAGAATGTAATTTGATTAGAATTGGATTCATTAACAGTGCTTTTTCGACTGTTCTTGAATATTACGTTTTGATTTTTTCACAAATTTATGTATTCGTTTGCTTGAAATGTAGACTTTTTAGGCGGGAATAATACTTTATATATGAGGGAAGGTATTTTAGTTATAACGCGCGAATAACATTCTTTGAACAAACATCACGATACACATTAAGCTATACTATTCTTCACTTGAATGTAAGTCTACCAGTGAGCTAACGGTTTATATGTGTACTTGTGATTCACAGGTATGATTTCTGAACTAAAAAACAGATTGTCGGTCTGTCGCAATGTGTACACCGCTCAGTGTAGACGATGTGCCGTTAATTGTGATTTCTGGAGAAAATGGCAGAAATTGACAAAACGGCGAAATGTGACAAAAAATATTTAGTGGTTGTTGTAGTCTCCGGGAGGAATAGTTTATCAAGACGGTCGTGGGCTTGCGAGGCACTCTTCCGTTTCGGAATATTGAGGTGAAAATAAGAAATTCGTTTGTTCTTCTTTAAAGTTGGCCGGATTCTCCTGTTTCTACCCGAGCTAGTTGTGGTGTCTTGAAGAGTTGTTTTGGGCGTTGATAGGCTGTCATGTAGTTGTTCTGTAGTGGGTGGTCCTCCTCGATGTTCTGCCGAACAACGATTTTCGACCTGTATTTATATTCGAAATTATGGCGGGAACCATAATTTTTCAGAAATCCATTGTTAAAACCATAGAAAGAACACACGAGTAAGGATGAAGCTAATGTGTATGGAAGATGCGATGTGGTGCGCTGGTAGTAATGCTTGAACAGAAATGTAATAATCTATCGTTCATTAGACCCGAGATACGCAAGCACTGAGATCCAGAAACGGGTATCAGTTGACGAGAGAATAGTAAACTAGGTTCGTAGGCTGTTTGAAAGCCGGTAGAGAAGTTCGGGAATTTAGCGTGGATGTTTTGCTGTGTTAGTGGAACTAGATTGTGTAATTCAGTTCCTATGTTGTTTAGGCGATAACAGCTGATTCAGAATGTATTATATATATATATATATATATATATATATATATATATATATATATATTATTATACGAGTTATTGCGTAATCAATGTTTGTTAACACTGATCTCCGAAACATTAAAACTATTTATATCCCGCCCGAACTAATGTAGACATATTACTGGTTTTTTTGCCACACTGCCTTTATTCTCTTGTAACGCTTTTTGTTGTATAAACTTTTAATGAGATTGTTGTGTTTTCAACACTAAATCCGGCTGTAATCGATTGTAAAACGTTTGAAACGTTACAGCAATGGCAAGCTCTCTGTGATTTATGCTATTTCTATAGTTTCCGAAGCTTATTAGATTTTGCGTTCAACTTTTCACTATAAAGGATGTGACCATTCCCTTTAAAGTATGGCGAAGAGGAAGACAAATGTTTGTGGTTGGCAACAAGAAAATATTTATGGATACTTAAAGCATGAAATATTAAAGGGAAAAAATTATGTTTCTGTTTTATAAGCTTTGCTTTTTTGAGCGCAATATAGCAAAATGAGTAAAACGCATTGGTTTCGCGTCACGCTATAGCTGTATACGGTGAATCATAGTATACAAAAATGTATATAAATAAAAAACTTATATTTATTAATTGATGTAGAGATTATAACTCTATAAGAAAAATATCTTGCTTATGGCAATTTAACTTTACTTTAATAAACATTTTTGGGCGTTACGAGTGCCGATAGATATTAAAATTAAACTAATGTTATTGATTTTAATTTACAAATTAACAATTTTTTATTTTTGATGCTACAATTAATTTTATAGTCAAATATAAAAAAAAAACATATCGTTTATTGCAGCATTAATGCTTACAAGCTCATATTTTCTAAATTTAACATTTTAAAAATGTCTTTAATTTGTTATTTTGATTTTCTTTCGCAGATTATAAAACGAAAAATCTATAGTGGAGTCAAAATAGTATTATCTATTGAACTATTAATGTCTGTAAACTCGTAAGTAGGTACTAAAAAAGGAATTATATTTATACATCAATAATTTTACAATGTTATGAGCATTTACGTTACTTTCTATAACAATTAGTGTAAGCAAAGCTTCTGTCGGCTAGTCCCCTGACTGCCACGATTTATTCATCTAATCAGTATTGTGTTCTATCATATGATACAAAAATTATTACAGGTCCCTAATATATATGTTTATGCGCTTTCAATTCAATATCTTTTCCGATTGTTTCTTTTTCGATTTTAAATGTATGATGCATTTACTTTGGGATACTGACATATATGAGGACTTTATGGGTACAAGTAAAATTGACAAATCACAATACAAATACACAAATCGTATAATCTCCAAGATTTCCTCACGCATTTGCATTAACTTTTACTTGAATGAGTTTATTTTCAAGTATTTTTACGTTGTGGCAGTTTTTAATATTTATTATATTGCACTATGTTCAGTGTAATAATCTGCCTTCCCTAGCTTCGTCAATTTTACTTTCGTTGACGCGTTTCGGAAAAAATCCATCTTCAAAAACTATATCTATACTGGTCCTTTTTTTCTAATATAATTTCCTAAAACTAAATTCAACTCTTTTCACTAACATCGTCCGGCTGACTACGTTAAAATTCTTTTTATATTCTTCTTCTTTTCTGCTAGGTTTATTGTCACTATGTTCACTATAATAATCTGTCTTCCCTAGCTTCGTCAATTTTACTTTCGTTGACGCGTTTCGGAAAAAATCCATCTTCAAAAACTATATCTATACTGGTCCTTTTTTTCTAATATAATTTCCTAAAATTCAATTCAATTCTTTTCACTAACATCGTCCGGCTGACTACGTTGAAATTCTTTTTATATTCTTCTTCTTTTCTGCTAGGATTATTGTCACTATGTTCAGTATAATAATCTACCTTCCCTAGCTTCGTCAAGTTTACTTTCGTTGACGCGTTTCGAAGAACCTCCATCTTCAAAAACTAATCTATACTGGTCTATAAATATAGTAAAAAATCTGTACTAACACTGAACATAGTAACAATAATCCTAGCAGAAAATAAGAAGAATATAAAAAGAATTTCAACATAGTCAGCCGAACGATGTTAGTGAATTTAGTTTTAGTGAACGACTTGAATTTAGTTTTAGGAATTTATATAAGAAAAAAAAGGAAAGCAGATTATTATACTGAACATAGTGACAATAATCATAGCAGAAAAAAAAAAAGAATATAAAAAGAATTTATAAGATTTAGTTAGCTGTTTTCTCAGTAAATAGGTTTTGATTTGTTGGCGAATTCAGTCGTACTTAATAGGTAAGTTTATTTTAAAATTTTCTTTTGTGTAGTATGATTTACTATCTTGTTGTTAAAGAAAATGTCAAACTAGAACGAACACAAAACTTTTAAACTTATTAAATAAATAAGGTCAACTAAAATTTAGGCGAAATCACAGGATTACAAAGGCTGCTAAAGGAGGGAAGCAAATTTTTAAGAAGCGGAATAAATGCCACATTTTAAAAAGCCAGTACAGTTTAGAACTGTCTCAAGTAATACGAAGTATAAAGAGTGGTGTTCCTGGTAATTATGAACCATAGCTGATATACCTGCTCAACATTAAGTAACCTAACGTTATACACATAAATCACATATATTAATTATATAAATATTTTGTTCTTAAATAACGTTTTTAAAATGGACTAAACACTATAAAATAAATTATCATAAATCAATCAATCCATCGAGATTTATAAACCTATATACTGGGCTGGCCTGTTTCAAACAACCGATTTCCTAACTCCGGTAACTGTTGCACGTATCTTCGCCGATTCCAATAAATTTGTCAAAAGGCACATGTTGAGCAACCTGAACCTCATGTTTTCCCACGCGAACATATTTCTTCGCTTTTGAAACTTAAATCTGATCTTTCACATCCCTTTTCAATTAC
The DNA here is from genome assembly GCA_022606455.1 of Callitettix versicolor. Classification (NCBI taxonomy): domain Eukaryota; kingdom Metazoa; phylum Arthropoda; class Insecta; order Hemiptera; family Cercopidae; genus Callitettix; species Callitettix versicolor. The sequence continues at coordinate 65,235,318 of CM040185.1, forward strand.
TGACATTAGAATCACGGATAGTGTTCTCTTTGTTCTTGACCAAGCGTAAAAGCGGAACCGAGTCGTCTTTTCTCTAAGCCTATATCAATCCACGTCCTTAGATTGGTCACAGTTTACCATAGGATTCTTGGATTTTGGCGGGCGAAAAGACACCTTCATGTTGTTCACGAAGCATCACCCAAATTACAGTTTAGGATAGCCATATTATGTACTATCCGTTGTAGCACCAACTGCAGTCCCTGAAATGGACATGTCTACACACACACACACACACACACATATATATATATATATATATATATATATATATATATATATATATATATATATATATATATATATATATATATATATATATATATATATATATATATATATATATATATATATATATATATATATATATATTGACAGTATCCTGACTGGTTCCTTGAACTACAAATATATGCATAATTATAATTAATGTTTATTTGATATGTGAATATGTGAAAATGTAGCATGACTAATTTGGTATTTTCTTAAACAGTTTTTTTTCTTTTGCGGTTCCAAGATCTGCTGACTTCGTCTGTATTTGGGGGGTGGGGGAGATGTAGCGCTCACGTATAAAAAACTAATATACTCCTTCAATTGTCCAAAGCCGCAACACACATGACTAAGTTCACCGTCACAGGAACTTTTTTCAACGCAATTGAACGGTCATGCGCACTAGACCTATACAATCCGTACTGGAGCGAATACAATATGTATGTTTTAAAGTAATGAGGAAACTGTGAAATATTGTAGAAGAGTGGTTGTGTTATGTAAATCCGTGACACTATAGTTTAAAAACAGCGAAAAACCAGGTGAGGTCTGCTGTAATAAATTTTAATTTGCAATAAATAATGTTGTAGTCTGAGTGAGAAATAGAAAACGTCCGGACGTTTACCAGGTCGGCCGCGGGCTGGTGAAGCACTTGTCCGGAATTGTGAAATAAATTCGCTTTGTATTTATTGTTAGCCGGATCCCTCCTATTTCCTCCCGAGCAAGTTGTGGTGTCATGTACAGACGGTCTGGATTTTGGTAATCTGCGTGTAATTTTTCTGTAGTGGATGCTCCTACTCGATGTTCTGCTGAACAACGATTTTCAACCTGTATTTATACTCAAAATTATGGCGGAAACCATAATTTCTCAGAATTCTATTGTTAAAACTAGAGAAAGAACGCACCAATCAGAATTAAGCTATTGTTTACGGTAGTAATTCCTGGGCAGAAATGTATTAATCTAGAGTTGTATAGACCCGAGATAAGCAAGCTCTATGCACTAATCGGAAATGAGTATTGATTGACGAGAGTGAATTAGGTTTCGCAGGCGTAGGCTTTATTCAAGCCTGGAGAATTACGTGGTTTTAGCGTGGTTGTTTAAGTGTTAGTAAACGGAACTAGGTTGTGTAACTCAATCCTTATTTTGTTTAGGCGATGACAATAACATGAGCTTTATTGGAGTATAGATTTGTCAAAAACTGTAAAATGTTTAGTATCAAATGTATCATTGAGATTAAGTTTGAGAAAAATATCTTTTAAGTTTGGATAATATAGGTCGGATAAGTTTTAACACCTTAATTACATCGCTAAAACAATTTAAAAATCTACAAAGCACTAAACTGTAATAATTACCAGCAAACAATAATAATCAATTTCAAACAACATTAATTTTGTCTAATTCATTGCGTACATTATAACATTTCGAGCAACTGGTTCGAGGCTGCCAGTAGCTACCAAACTATATATCTCAGTAAAGTACAAAAGTTATCTGAATTTAAGGCAATGGAATTACGTTTAGATAGTCTAAAGTGAACTCAGGCTGACTAAACTTAATTTGCGCATTACTGACATGTTTGAAATGTTTAAAAAACTGTAAAAAATAGTTATTTTAAGCTAGATAGAAAAATAATTGCAAAACAATTCCTTACCGAATCAAAAATATAAACCCTGTATTCCTCGTTTTTGTTATCAATTAGTTGATGTTGCTTTTCAATCATAACTTTGTTACTAATCGTTAAATTCATTTTGTCGTTTGTATTTATTTTCTAATGGTCGTAGTCTTTCTCATTAATTTTTTCTTAATATTTCTTCTTCATTAAAAAAATATTTTTAAAATAATTTAATTGTCCATTTTATTTAGAAATTAAATTTTTAACATAACCTCAATTGAAATGATATTGAAGTAACAGCTGTTGTGCGAAATCAGCTGTTTAGAAGTAGTTACAATTATATTTTAATATGTACTATTATACGCAATATGTTATGTAATGCGCAAAATGCAAAATTACAAACAGCCCTAAAACATGATACATGTTAAAACCTTTTTTAGTGCAAACATGTCGATTTTCGGCCTAACAGTCGACTAGGGAAAAATTTGAAATAAAAAGCTCTTTTTAAATTTAATTAATCCAAATATTTTTTAAAAAAATTTCATTTATGTTATAAGAAATTTTACTTCAAGCTAAAGAAATATAATTAGATATACAGTTAGGCAACTACTTATAATGGATTAACTCCTTCACAAATACATTAAGCTGTTTTTAAATTTTCTTATATAAAGTTTATGTAAATGTATCTTTTATTCATATAGCAACATTTCATTGTTGTAAATGGTATTATTTTTAAGCAATTTAAGGTTTAAAACTGTTATATAAAAATTTTGGCAATAGCATAATAGCTTCTTTTTTATGTTCAATTTTCTTTCAGAAGTGTATATTTTTTTTATTTGCTCACAGGTGTGCAGAGACGTTATTTTTCTAAAGGGGGTAAAATGTCGTCAGCAGTTTCCTGGGATGGACTTGTATTAATGGTACAAAAATTATTAATTTACATTGGTATTTTATTTCTATATAATATTATTTTAATGGCGTTTTGTTAAGCATAACCTGTGCCAGCTCTTAATTTCCGTAACGTTCCTCTAGATACCGCTCGATTTCCTTTGAATTTATAATCCAGCCACGCAGTAAACGGCATGTACGAGAATTTCTTGCGCGTGTAGGTGAATCCCCACTCATTTCAACAGTCCAGTGACACAGACATCTGTCAATCTGAGTTTACATTATTAAACTAGTCGTTTATTCGATTATTGCCTAAAGTAGTCGACTAATCGATTGTTCTGCATAACTAGTCGACTAGTTGGTAATTCACAATCAGAATGCGATCAGAAGGTGAAGGACAAGAGGACAACTCAGCTGATGCGTTAAGGTCTTGTTTTTTTTCTAGGCTCTGTTCTAAAATTATCGTTACAATAAACAGTAGGAGTCTACATTTTAAATGTAACTGAATGTTACTAGTATTATTTAAACATTTCAGACACTTCTTACATAATTTATATAAAAAGTTTAAAATCGCTACAGCACGACTACTAAAATAACAATAGTAACTTACCTTCACTATTTATTTACAACACTATTTAACACAGTATTTACTTATATAAGTTCTGAAATCCCGAAATCGTACCATTAATTTACAAGAAAAACTTTTAAAGAAATCCTAATCTCTTAAATGCATTATTCATTTAAAGACTGCGGAATACTAAATAATTGAAAAATACGTTTATTGGACGATTTTAATATAAATTTAAGGAATTGAGCACTCACTTGTCTGTGTTCCAGGAAAAGTGAACAGCGTGCGTGTTGAATGAACCGAATAGGCTAACATTATTGGTTAGTTGTCGTCGACTAGTCGACTACAGTACTTTATCTATTCAATGGAGTTGACGTTGCCGAGTAAGGAAATTGGATCCGTAACAGTTAAACAACGAATTGAAACTAGTCGACTATTTTTTACAACTAGGTTATTTGATAGTAGAATAGTCTGTAGTCGATTGTTTAAAGTAGTCGATATTCCCACCGGTAGTCTACAAAACTGTCACTCAGCGATAGTGAAGGAAAAAGAGGGAACTATAGTGTGAGAGTGGGGGACTTGACCTCTCACTCGCACATTTTTCTCTCTGTCCCGCTGGTTTTCTTAGCAGGCCGTTTTCTAAGCGGCTGACCTAAAATACTCTACGGAAACGGCATAAACCTATGTATGAATAATTTTTTTCCGCATAACATATGCCCCCTACCCTACCGACTGAGCTACGAGAGAACCTCAAACCGTTTAATTCCCAGGACACTATAAATTCACCGGGTCACTGACCATTAATTATTAAACAATTGTTTGTGTCTGTGGTTGTTTAAAACGTAACGAACAACAGAATCGCGTGAGTGAGGAAGCATTTCCAGTAAATTGAAAATGGTCTAGATTAATGTTTTATTGAAAGGCTGGTTGGGTCAAGTCAGAGGCGTTCTAAAGTAGAATTACTGAATTATAGGACAATTGTATAATAATCACGATAGCTATTCGAGTAAGATAACCACGGCACGCAACTGTCTTGCTAACGTGTTGTAAGCTAATTTCCAAACCTATTTCTTTTTTGCCGATTCCCACAATCAGCGTTAAAATCTGCATTCGAATTTCGAATTACATTTGAAGTACGAAAAACAACAACTCAAGCAAGGTTAATATTTAACATTCAAAATTGATCCTTTTGTCAACGAAATGTGTCTAAAATTGTGTGCTTTTGTGTACGCGTTTGTTTTAGCATTTTTGGTATGGTTTGATTGTAACTTGGTAAGAAAATCATTTTTTGTAATCTTGCAATTTCGCTACCTAGACTGAATCGAGAGTGCGCCAAAATGCAGACGAAATCGTTCCTCTGCAGACGAAAAGGTTGACATTAACGAAAATGGCGGATTTCCGCCATATTTGATATTTGCAATATTCATAGTATGTCGACCCGGAAATATTTAAGGGCTGCAGGGTTAATTCAGAAAATTCTCAACAATTTTGTAGGAATACTTCCAATTAATTTAATTTTGTAACTCTAACCTTGTAAATTATAGAACAGGTTAACTACTTTTTACTTTTTTATATAAAATTTAAAATTTAATACATTTTAATACGAGTCATATTCGTAACAACGGAGTTAAACACCCAACAACACGAGTCACAGTTACACACACACACACTTATATATATATATATATATATATATATATATATATATATATTATTCTTCAATATAAGAAGTGCATAACAGATCCCTTAGATCTAAAAGCATTCACGCACCTTAAAGTGGTGTTGTGATTCGGTATTTCACCATGACGCCTGCTATGAAAGTGATTCACCACTTTTTACAAAAGTATCGTATGCAAACACGCGATGATCATTCGTCCACAGTGACATATTGGCGACTAAACGACATGAAATGGGTAGTTGAGTGATGTCCATCGCGGGTCTCCCCCTCAACCAGTCGTCGAGTAAAACTCGATTAAAAATGTCCGTTTCCCGTAAACCACCCTGTATATAACAAATAATGTTTTGCTAAAACTTTCCTCATAGATAAGGTGGATTAAACTCATGTATGATGAAAAATACAATACAGTCTTCCCTCCAGGCTGTCAAGATCCCTAACCTAAAAGTCCGCCATTTTTGTCATTCGGCAAAGATTGTAGCTTGTTGTAAAATTAGATATGGTAATTAGATTTAAAGATTTATGTAAACATTTTTTGAACTATACTGAGAAAGTTAGTATTAAAAACTTTGTAAAATGTCAAATGTGCCTAAAGACAGATGTGAGTCATCAATCATTGATCGTTCAATAAAAATGGAATGCACTTAAGTTTTTCCACGAAATAATCTTTGTCTTCGTGAGAACCGCCAATTACCCAGGGTCTCTTACACCACATAGGCGTCCGGGAGAGGTTCTCGTAATTAATAGTTTATTTTTAGTAGATTATAGTTTGCAGATAATGCATACAAGTCACGCGTTTATTCAAGTTTTGATAAGTAATTAATAATTTTGTATAAATTATTATATAAATGTTTATATGTATTATAAATATTTATTAAATGTTTTATATAATTTTTAAATATTATTATAAAAAAGTATAAATGTTTAAATTAGACATTAACTAAGATCTAAGCTTTTGTTTATTTTGCAATAACTGTCGTCACTCGAAGTTATTTTTTTATGTAATTAGGATTATGACCTCCGTCTATTTACTCACCTCGTAAAACCTACCGCGGTTTCGAAACATTACTGTTTCATCTTCAGGCCGTATTACAAAATGGTAAATCCTTTTATAGAATCCATAATTTATCTACATACGAGTTGCAGTACCGTTTGGCCAAAAAAATTTATCGTGTGATTTTAATAGTGTAATTATGTTTATTTTTTGTGACGTGTGTTTATCATTGTTTTGTTTAACTTTGTGACGACCTCGATAGAGGGACTTGACATTTTGTTTTACGGCCTGAAGATGAAACAGTATAGTTTCGAAACCGCATTAGCCTTTATGAGGTGAGTAGATAGACCATTAGACGGAAAAATAGATCATAATCCTAATTATATCCTAATTATAATTAAGTATGCGTCCGGTGGCTACGTTGCAAAAATGTTATTTTTTAATCATCGATAGCTTCATTTGCATCGATGTAAGGATCTATAGCAACATCAATAAACTTCAGTATTCAACAATAAAGATAGACTATAGTGTTATTCAAGTATTAATAATAGAAGTAAAGTAGCTACCAGGAAAGTTTATAAAAATCCAATTATCTTAGATTGTAATTAAAGACCCCGTGCATAAAAACAGTGAACAAAATTTAATAATTTTAAGAAATCTAAGGTAACTTACAATAAGTTACAAATTTCAACAAATTGGCAATTTAAAAAGGTAAATTTATACATATAGTAGCATAATATTAAGAGTTGTATTAATAGACTGTAGAAATCTCAGTGAACTTAAAGTGATAGTATTTAATGTTGTGTCTTGTTTGTGTGCAAATATATGAATAAAATTTACATATGATCTTGTTCGCTGTGTAAGTTGATTACATATACACATCATTTTATATTATAAATTGGTTTAAAGTTTTGGTTAAAGTTAAAGTTTGAAATAAATAGATTAAAGAAAATTATCTTTTTTATAAAATAATTGTATGTCATAATTTGACTCCCAAGTTGTGGCTGTTTCAAGTTAAAGTAAAATTAAATTAAGGAATATTTATTTTTATAAATAAATTCCATGAAATTCCATAAATTGCATGTTATAAATTGTCGCTCACAGTGATAGCTGTAATAAATTAAATTAAATTAATATTGTTTGTAAGAAAAACTTTTTGTGTATTAAATGCCGCTCAAAGTGATAGCTCTTCTTAAATTAAATAAATGTATTTTGTTTTATAATATAACAAAAGTTTATGTTATTATATAGCCTATATATTTGTTTGTACGCTAAATATTTTTAGTCCGAAATTTTAGTCCGATTTGATCACAAATATCGATTTTTGTAATATCATTTGCAAGTTTGTTAACCAGAGTAATTCGATTAACAATTTCAAAATGGCTGTCATTTAAAATCTTCAAGAAGACAAACATAGTACTAGGTGTATAATAGATGTACAGTGGCATAAGTTACTATAGTAATTAAAATGTATTTTTGAAAATGAGTGTTTGTTATTTTTGCACGCTGTGTTCGCAATTTTCGTTCGATTTCATTAAAACTTTACACAAATATGTATTTTGGTTAACAGTTTCTACAAGTCTGTTATGCAGCAAAATTCGGTCAACAGTTTCAAGATGGCGGTTGTTTAAAATTGTTTTAAGATCACAATTTTTTAGTTTTAAGTATTTTTGATAATCCGATTTCAATCATTGTAATCAGCGTTAAAAATAGTATAAATTATCATTTTGAATTACAAAAATCACTTGAAGTTTCAGAAATTTAATTTGTGACTTCATTTTCGTATTTTCAATGTAATTTAAAAGTTTAAAATGCTAATATATACAGACTTTAACACAGATTATGATGGTGAAATGTGAATTTTAAAAAAATTTGCAAAATTATTTTCGGAATTACGTTACGGAAATTTTGCTTCACGTTAGCGAGACAGCTGCGTGCCGAGATTATTATTTAAGTGAATGCGATAAAATTTTGTGTAATATTTTCACAGTTTTATGGAATAAATTCGGGCGACTACTAAATAGTTTTCTACATTGTTACACAGAAGTTATACTTACTTTAAAATAACTAAAGTGTCACAAGCCGGTATAGAGTAGACGTAATGATAACACATGCGGAGTGGCATGGGGTTTAGAATTAGCAAACGACACCGTGTGAAATCAGCGAGAGACTGGAGTACGCGGTAAGCCGCGCGCTAATTTGAAACATAGTACGCGCATGCGCACAGCAACCGTAACATATTTTCCAATAGCAGGTTTGTAGGTGAAATTTATAGGTTACGTTTTCCATTACATTTATCTCCGTTGTGTTTTCATTATATTTCTTCTAAACGAAACGCACATAGGAGTTATTAACGCTTGAAACGACGTTGTACTCCGCCGGGTGCGAACATTATATACATTATATTAAACATTTCCACAAAATTAAACCAAATGTTTTTATACCAACGGAATTAAGAATAACGGAAGAAGCAGTCTTGAATTTTTCTTGTTTTTTTAGAAATTCCGATTTTATAATCAGCTTTAAAATCTGTATAGGTTGTATTATCATTTTAAACTTTTAAATTACATTGAAACCTGACCGCTGTCAATTTGAATTTCTTAACAATGGATTTTGAAAATTCAGAATGCTAATTTATGCAGTTTTTAACTCCGATTACGATAATGAGAAATATTTTAAGATAAAAAAGTGACGATTTTTTAAAATTTCAAAATGGCATGTTGCAACTGTTAAACGGATTTTATTGCTTTACGAAATTGTCGGAGCTTATCGCGTAAAGTTTAAACATTAACAACCACACAAAAAGTGATCTAAAATTCAAGGTCAGCCCGGCTCTTACCGGCATGGCCGCTCATTTTGCAATTAATAATTTTCAATTATAACTTCAATTTACAATTAAACGAAGAGATAAAACATTCAATACTTGTTCATTTTAAAAGAAATTGTTTGCGTCTGATTTACATTACACCAAAGCAATTCAGTTTGTAAGTGTGTTTACCTATCAAACAAAGTTAATGCAGTAGCAATGTAATGAAAAGGAATGCATTTACAACGACGGTTCGCAACTACCTCGCTGACGTGATAAGAGCGAATTTACAAACATATTTTTTCTGTTACAATTATTTGAAAATATAATTTTCATTATCTTAGCATTGACATCTCAATTAAATATTAAAAATTGCTATGAAAATTCAGCTGTCAAATAAATGTTATTAATTTCAATGAATTTTGAAAAATCAAAGTGCTAATATTATATGCAGATTTCACAGATAATTAAGTTAATGAAATTGGATTTTCAAAATTGTAAAACAAAAAAAAAGATTTAAAATGACCACTCATTTGAGACCTCTTGAACGCCATATAGATCTATATTCAGGGGTCAGGAAATGCGGTTATTTTAATTCTCTAGGTCTGGGGTGAACAAAACTTCAAGAAAATCTAAAAGAACTAATGAACAAAACTGAAAGAAAATCTATAAGAACTATTGAACAAAACTACAAGAAAATGCACAAGAACTATTGAACGAAACTACAAGGAAATTTACAAGAAATAATGAACAAAATAAGAGACGTCAGCAGTCAGTATGGTTTAAAAATTAACAATAATAAAATAAATATCATGGTAATTAATAAAGAAGCAGTTTTATGGTAGGACGTAATCGTCAATAACATACCAATAAAAAGGCTATCACAGTTCACTTTCTTGGGAACCATGATCAATGAGGATTGGGACCATTCACAAGAGATAAGGTGTAAAATAGGGAAAACAAGGTTAACCTCCAATCGAATAGTTAAACTATACAAAAGTTATTGCTTCAACATCGATACCAAAGTTAGACTGTTCCGGTGCTGTTTTCTCGAACCTTTCTGTGGAATGGAACAGTGGGCAATAACCGAGGCAACACAAAGAAGTCTCGAAGCCTTCGTGGCTCTATAAAAGAGTGTTGAGGTTCTCACAGAGTGACAAACAGAGCAACGATGGAACGACTGAAGAAAGACTAAGAAGTGATGAATACCATCAAGAAACGAAAACTTGAATATCTTGGACATATTATGAGAAATGAAAGCGAATACCACCTTCCGAAATCCGTTCTCCAAGGGAAAGTCTATGGTAAAAGAGGGCCAGGAAGAAGAAGAATATTATGGCTTAAAAATTGAAGGACATGGTTCTCAAAAACTACAACCAAACTATTCAAAGCAGCCGTGAAAAAAGTTGTCATATCCAGAATGATCGCCAATATTCGGAACAAATTGGCATCCGAAGAAGAAGAAGAGGATCTGATTATTAACAATTGCCGCTCCAACAGGTAATTTTCAAATTGAAATCCACTAAAAAATTGCAGTATCCCAAATTGGTTCTTGCTTAGTCATTTTAAATTTTTAAACGTAAATAAATTATTGATCGATCGAAGCGAGATCACATTAAACTCGTTTGGTATTTGGTTTGTGAATTTGTTACGCAATTTTGGTCAAACGCTAACTCGATTGTTTTGAAATTTGGTATCTTGTATAATGCCCAAACGATATACGTGTAAGATTTTTTTATTCACTTACGTTTCAAAATGGCTGCCTTTAATTTAACAATGACAAGTGTAGTTGCTGAGTATTTCCTGCAATATTGGTTGAACGGAAATACTTATCGCAATTTTTATCGCTAAACAGTAATAATAAATTAGATCCAGTAACGTTTTTGGTAAACGTTACTGTTACCGGTTAAATTGGCAGAAAATGTTAGGAGCGCATCAGGGCCAGGCAATTACTTAAGAATAAACTTCGAGGTCTGCTGTTCTTTGAACTACAAGTTTATCAACAATTTCAAAGGACAAGTCAAAGCACTCAGAGTCCGAATACCGTATAAAACCAGATGACAACTAGAGGGGCAAACCAAAAGAAAGTCACTAAGCACTGCCAGTTAGACTAATGAAGACGGAGAATCGGTGTAGACTTCAAGCGACAAATTTACGGAAGTAACACGGCCTCTCGAACACACGGCCTTAAAGTGCAATAGTTTGGTCATGCCTTAACGTAAAAAACATATGTAATTAACAAAAAATGTAAACATTCTTATAAGTGGAAAATGTCGTGTTTAGAAGCGACTTTACAAAAGTATTTACTTATCTTACCGTTTATTAAACTGTAATTTCACCATCACAATCAACTTTAATATCTGCATATACTAGCACTTATAACTTAAAAATTGCATTGAAAGTAAGAAAGTGAACCTTGACCACCGGCGAACATTTTTTTTATGTCAACGGACTTTGAAAATTCAAAACTCTAATTTATGCAGATTTTAACGCTAATTACGAAGTTGAAATCAGATTTTCAAAAAAAAGTTATACATTTTTAAAGACCAAGGCAACCATTTTGAAACTGTAAAAGGAAATTCGCTGGTTCATGAACTTGTCAAAGATATTAACACAGTCGATTTTTGTGCAAAGGTTGAATGAAATCGTACAAAAAATGCAAACGTGAGAGTGCTAAAACAAATACATAAACCTCAAAAAGTGATCTAGAGGTATGAAACGGTGCTCATTATAAGATCTGGGCCTCAGACAAGGTCCTGACTGGTATTGTCGCTCGGATAGCTCACTTTCCAGTGAAAATTCGCTAATTTCAAAAATCATATTTTGGAATTTAAATAATCACAAAATGAACATACGCGCTAAAAGCATTAATTGAATTTTCATTTCCTTATTAAGAGTTTTGTGTTTCATTTTGTGTTAGTGTAATGATGGCCTAGAAGGATAGTTGTCGTCACTTAAACAACATTGCAACTGAGTTACACAACCTAGTTCCGCTTACTGACACCTAAACAACCACGCTAAAAATTCCCGCACTTCTGTCCCGGCTTTGAAACAACCAATACATGCGAAACCTAAATTACTTCCGTCAACCACTACTCACTTCCGATTGGTTTACAGTGCACACATACCTCGGGTCTATACTACGCTAGGTTAATACATTTCTACCTAGGAATTACTGCCGACGTATCACCTCGCAACTCCCATGTACAGCAACTTAATTCTGACTGTTGCGTTCTTCTCTTGTTTTAACAATTAAATCCTGAGAATTTATGGTTGCAGCCATAATTTCGAGTATAAATACAGGCCGAAAATTGTTTTTTGGCAGAACATCGTGGAGGATTATCAACTAAAGAATAACTACACGCAGCCTACCAACACCCGGCCTACTGTACAAGACACCACACGTTGCTCGGGAGGAAATAGGAGGGATCCGGCCAACAATAAATACGAAGCGAATTTATTTCATAATTGCGAACCGGAAAAGTGCCTCGCCAGCCCGAACGGCACTACTAATTTCAAGGTCTGGGCCTGTGTCATACCGTTATTGTCGCTCCAATAGCTCATTTCCAGTGGAAATTCGCTAATTTCAAAAACGAATACGTTTTTGAATTTATTTATTTATTTTTTTTTTTAATGTCCGACTATTGTGCACACTTGGGCTAATGCAGACGATGGGATGATGTATAGCGTATGAAAATGCCAAGCCCTCGCCGGGAATCGAACCCGGGTCCTCGGGGTGAAAGCCTAGTACGCTATCCACTAGACCACCGAGGCGGCTTTTTGAATTTAAGTAACCACAATTAAATACACCAGTTAAAATCATTAATTGCATTTTTGTTTCCGTATTACGCATACAGTTTTGTGTTTCATTCTGTGTTACGTGTAGCTAGGGCATAGAAGGATATATGCAATTTTATTTGCGCTCTAATATTTTGCCTTTAAAGTAAATGAAACTATAAAACATAGCTGTCAAGGAAAAGAATGTCAGCACCGACGCCATGAACCGAACAAGATTATAATTTTAAACTTCATTTTATATCTTCTTCCAGTAAAAACACAAATTGTTTTTCATGCAGACAAACATTTGAGCTTTATTTTCCTAAGTACTTTATGAATATTTTTTACTGCACCCGATTTTTTTATTACAGTTTACTGCAGCTTGTTCGTTGGTTGTGATAAAATGAAATGCCCGAGCACATGCTTTTAAGTAGGAAAGCGTCTTGGTTTTTTACGCTTGTAGTACCAACCTTTGAAATATAAATACGAATGTTTTACCGCGCAAAATTAAAGACAACGTTTAGATGGTGGGTGAAACACCGTATAGTCTGCTGCGTGTCTGAACTTGCGCACCTTAAAGTTTCAAGTTCAAGACAACAGTTACTAACGTAAGCTTTACCTTTTCAATCAACGTACTCCTTTTTGGCCGAGGCAGTTTAAGTGAGCAGCTGATGGGCTTACCGATTCCACCGTACCTCTAGGTCATACTATTCTCACTCGTCTACTCAAAATACACATACGTTATAGTTTGGCTAACCGTAACGTGTAATATTTGTACATAATTCATTCTCATTCCGGCTTTATTCTCCCGGACTATAAAATAGCTGTAACCTAAACAAAGCTCACTTCCGATTGATTCGCAGTGACTCGTATCTTAGGTCTATATTACTCTAGTCTTCTGCCAGGCACTACTACCAGCGCATCACTTTGCATCTCCCGTATATAACAGCTTCATTCTGGTTGGTGCGTTTCTTTCTCTAGTTTTAACAATGGAACTCTGAGAAATTATGTTGCCCCCCCCCAAATATGACTTCTTACTTTTACTTCACCATTCTGAACATGAAGATTGTCTCGCAGCCCGCTGCCGTACTGGTAATCGCCCGGACTTCCATTTCTCCTGCAGACTACAACACCACCCACTACAGAACAACTACACGCACCCAGAACAACTCTAGAAGGCGCCACAACTTGCTCGGGATGAAATAGGAGAAATCTGGCCAACTTTAAAGAAGATAGAACTTCTAACCATTTCGTATGCATTTCGTTCGAATGCCTCGTCAGCCTTCGACTGACCTGATAAACGCCCGGACTTGTACTATTTCTTCAGGAGACTAAAACACACCTAGGTTACCTCCAGATTGCCATATCGGTACTTATAGTGTGTAAGCCTCTGAGGCAGTGTTGCCAATCTCAACCGTAATAATTATCCACAACCAGACATAAAATTACCCGTAACCACCCTCAAATTACCAAAAGTCAGTAAAGCTGAGAGTTTGTTTATGTTTGTTTTTCAGAATAGGAATGTTTAACTTTTGACTTATTCGCACAAAATCTTACAAAAATATTTGTTGTTTAAAGGGTCTAAAATGATGGTGGAGGGGTGGACACTTCACACCTAAACAGTTATTTTTAGGAAGTTATTTTTCTCCACCACAAACAGTTATTTTTTTCAATACAGCTACATCATCAAAGCGAAAAGATATTTGTTCACGATCATTATCAGTGTTTTTGATCTTCACAGGATCTACAATTTTCCCATAAAAATCCTTGATTTTTAACAACTTCATCAACCCGTAACAAGAATTTTGTTGAAATTGTATCAAAAAGCAGTATTTTGTCGTAATTATGGTGGGGAATTCTAATAGTAGTTTCATTTAGACCCAAACAATACGGGTTCCCATGGATAGTTCACTTTAAAACCTACGCTGTGCACGAAAACAAGCAGTAAAATAGTATTTTTAAAAAGTAAAGTTAATATGAACATCAGCTGACTGAGGAACACACAAAACGAACCGAGCACGCTCAAGTGTAAATACTACTCTGAGTAGAAAATGAGCCACAGAGTACACAAAATGTCAACAGATAAGGACTGTAAAGAGAAATTCGAATAAGGTAACTTTAAAAAAAAAAATTTTTATATCTCGGTGAGACTCAAAATTACCCGCTTTTCTCCCATTACCATCAAAAAGTGAAAACATCTAAACATCCAACTGAAAAAATGCATTGACTGATTGATTGAAAGGTCATTATCATTATATTATATTATTATTACATTATATTATTGGAATTATCATTATATAACAAATTGCTGCTATAGAAGCAATTGTTAAATCCAGTATGGTTATATATTATACAGCTTTGGAGCTTCACCAAGAATTCTAATATTAAAATTATTCAGTACAAGGTTAACAGTGGACCTCCTTCGTACGTCAGTAATTATACTATTCACAGGGATTTGAAGATTGAACCAGTAAAATACAAAATAAAGCCAAAAAGCATGAGTTTCGACTCCACCAATACCAAAAATGTTTAAGTACTTCAGCTGCTTGACAACGCAGAGCTAGTAAGACTGAAGCCTTTTTGAGTTGGTTAAGGTTCTTAGTGCTGCACTCTAGGTGCGGTGCTGTGACACTGGATAATAAACTGTCACGATTATTTATTAGATAACTGCTGGTTAACCAATAATTCTGGTTGTAGTTTGTGTAATAATATTTAATAAAATCCCCCATGACTCCCGCAAACCTCTAAATTACCCTCCAGTTGGCAATTGCTCTGAGGGTGTTCTAGAGATAGCCCTCCCACAATGTGTAGTAAGAAAAAAATTGTACTAGCTGGTAATAAAAGCGTTTCAGGATGTACGTTTACAAAAAACTTTTTTTTTGATTTTGATTCACATAACATCCACCTGGATTATTACAGGAACATTCTGTACGCGTGTAATTTAGCAAATAATTATTCAGTATTGTAAAGGAGAAAGCACCATCACGCTACCCACAGTTCGTATTAATTAAAGCTGAAAATTAATTTCTAAATTTAACTAGTTCAACAACTGTGCTTTGTTATGGTATTTTAATGTGTGAATAAGACCAGTGTTCGTTAATATGTATTGCTAATGTCAATGAGATATTGAGGTTATGTTTATTTTATATATTTATTTATTTATTTATTTTTTTTTCTTAACGTCCGACTATTGTGCACTCTTGGGCTAATGCAGACGATGGGATGATTTATAGCTTATGAAAATGCCAAGCCTTGGCCGGGAATCGAACCCGGATCCTAGGGGTGAAAGCCCAGTACGCTATCAACTAGGCCACCGAGGCGGCAGGTTATGTTTTACCGAACAAACAATATGCAATTGAATGAACTATTAATTAAACAATAGCATAGTAATGCAGGCAGATCGTAGAAGCATTGTAGGTAAGCTACTGACGAGTAAGTACACAGTTGTGTTGCAATAGGGACCTCGGTGGTCGATGTGGCTAAAGCACCGGTCAGTTTGCTGCCCCTCTGAACTGCGCATCTAAAGGTTCTTAGTTCTAGCCGCAGTCGCTCCCTTTGCTTTTCTCTTACCTTTTCCTTGTTAGTCTAACTGGCATAAAGTATAGACGTTAAAAAATAAAAATTGTATTGAAGTAATTAATGCGATAGTTAAGGAATTATTACTTCTCAATTGAACCACTGAAATTGCAAAAAATCTGGCCCAGTAGCTAAAATGATATTTGTAAAATTTCTCGACAATTCGCACAGTAGTGTAGACTTTTATTTTGGATATACACTTTTGATTTTATAGATATAGGGGCAGTAATGAACCATTTATAGACCACGCAATGGCAATGCGCTTTTGATTGGTATAATTGGAAACATTGATAATTCGCTGCTTCCTAATTAACTCTCACTACAAAAGCTATTATTGACGAACTTTTATTGGAACGGACATCATAGTGAACCCCAGTTTCGGGACTACGTAATAAGTACATATTGCGTGCTTTAAATGGTACAGTTGTGTGCCAAAATCTTCAGGTAACGCGGATGAAAAAACTCTACCCACACAGGGCCTATGCCATTTAGAGTAAGCCTGACGGAATACAATTTTCATTTCGCTCCTGTTAAAAATCGTAACTTGATTTTTTGCGCACAGATGTGAGTAGGCCTAATCGCCACTGTAAAAATTCGGACCACTCTGTTAAGAGAGTTCAAGATGCTGGTCGATAACAAGACATTCGTACCGTAAATATTAGTTTCCAAAGAAAACTGTAACACATCATAGGCTTACTGTTAATATTGAAATACACAAAGTGAGCTATTCGAACGGCCATCGTGGTAAAACCCCAACCCGAGATCTTAAAATGAATGTCTATACTGATCTTGCGTTCACTTTTTGAAAGATTACTTATATATATATATATATATATATATATATATATATATATATATATATATATATATATAGGCTGGTAGATGTGGCTAAAGCACGAGACAGTCTACTGCGTCTCTGAACTGCGCACGTTAAGGTTCTTAGTTCTAGCCGCAGTTTATTCCGTTGCTTTTCCCTTACCGTTAACCTTATCCCTTGTCCTCATTAGTGTAACTGGCATAAAGTATAAAAATTAAGAAATATGGATATATTTCCATTATATATAATGTAAAACAAACATTTGCATTATATATATATATATATATATATATATATATATATATATATATATATATAAAATGTAAATTTTGTGTATGTTGTTTTATAACCGGATAGACAAAAGAAATTTTTGTTCCGAAAATCAGACCTACGGGTACGTAAAAGTGATAATAGTAATGTTAACGCTATTAACAAGAGCTTATTAAAGAATAATCCAGAGATATAAAAGGACGTAAGTCTTTTTTAACGATATGAATCCCAACGTTCTTATGTCACAGGTTACCCGGATCGGGTGATTTTTTTTTCAGAAATGCAGAAATGTCGTTTGTATAAATCCTGCTATCGGAGAACTGAAAAAATAACGAGCATCAATTTAACAAAATCCTTTGATCTATTTAACGAATGAAATAATATGTAGTGTCTCTCTCTCTCTCTCTTTTTCTCTCTCTGTACCATTGTTAAGCTTATTAAGGCCTTATCACTGCACTTAATGATACAAATTAGCTTAGCTTCAATAACGTTTTTTCTTCTGAATCAAATATGAAAGATTACCTTTCAAATGATTTCAAAACATTGTTATACGGAATGCTGAGGAAATGTATTCAATTTATAAATTCGAAATAATAAACCATTAGTATTGCACTGAAAAATAGTTCATTTTACCGTCGCAGTCAGTAATACAATCTGAAGTCGTAGCTTTCTTAAAATTTTAAACTATAGCGACAATTTAAAAAAGAACCCGTTGAAAAAATATATGCAGAGTTACTTTGGTAATATTAGATTTTGCAGAAGTTTTTAGGATTAAAAGTTAAAAATTATTTTTTAAAATGTATTACGTAAATACTACGTTTGTTAGAAGTGAATATTTACTTGTTACTAACCATTTTTACACTGGTACCCGTCGCTTTTTTGGAAATTTTATCCATTTTTGAACTTTCTAAAATCGATACAACTTGAAATTGTCTTTTATAACCTAAAAATTACACAAAAACCCTTTTTACGTAATATCTGTAATTCAATTATTGTATATTGTTGTCTTCTGTTATTACTATAAAACAAATCTAGATAATAATATTTCACTTATTTTGTTCGTTTTAACATTTTACATTTCTAATTCAACTATTATTTTATTTAATATATTTATTCCATTCTCGCCTTTCAGAATTCGAACTATGCAGTCTATTTATTGTCAAAACTCTTGATTTTTAATACATATTATTATAAATCACTAACTGGCATAAAAAAATATTTCACTTACTTTAGTCATTTTAATATTTTAAACTTCTAATTCTAACATTATTTTATTTAAATTTCTTTCCATTATCGCCTTTCAGTATTCGAAGTAAGTAGTTTATGGTCAAGTCGCTTGATTTTGTAATAAATATTATTGTTACTCAATCACTGGAATCTCTATGATACGTGATAACCAGCTGTTTCATGATTTTCTTTTCGTATTTTAGATCGATTTCACTGCACAACATTTGCCATACCGGGTGTAAAAAAGTATTAACATCAACATTTTTTTTTCTTGCTATGTTTTAATAAAACCGGAGCTACGAACGTGTGAATACTACGAATGTTTACAGAATCTATAGATTCTGTACTTATTGATGCTACCAACAAGAAAAAAAGGGATAATTCCCCAAGTCAAATGGACCACTATTAGGTATCTTACCTTACTTAATAAACCCCTCCAGTATTCTTCACTTATTTATAGAAGTGTATAGCCAATAAATTAACACCACACATGGAAATTTTTAGCTTTAGCAATAAACTTTCCAAATTAGGTTACCATTTTCCTCCAATATGGCAGAAACTGTTTTTAATTTATTTAAAAGTTGCAAAATTGTCACTTTGGTTGATTTTTGTAAAATACTCCGTGCATTTATACTTATTTCGTCTGGATTTCCTGAAAAAAACTTAATGCAGTTTTAGAAGGCTAATTAAAAAAAAAATTCTGGTGCTTCTCATCAAAGGCCCCAGTTAATCTATATTTGCTTCCAAATCCTTTATTACGTCGTTGGCTAACAAACATACAAAATAAACACACACGCACACATTTCAGGTTTGGAGCGAGAATAATCTCGAAGATGCCAGATACGATTTTGGTGAGAAGTCGGAACAATGTCTCTTCTAGAAACAACAATTGTGTCGAAGCGATGTACAGTGGTTTTCAATGTAAGAATCCACGATAAACTAGTTTCGTTGACGTGATGGAAGCGAATTTTAAAAAGTCTATGATCTCATATTACGTAAAATTGTTTTCATCATTTTTAAAGCCCTATTGGGTCCTAAAGTGTTTTTGCATAATGTCCAGGTGATGTTAAATTGTCCCTCCTCAGGCATTGAAATTTATATGCCCGTAAACAGGACGGTTAAATTGCTAGATTGGGGACGGTTGAATTGCTCCTCTTTAGTATCCCTTATTAGTCAAAACTTTCGGGACTCAGTTGGGCCAAAGGTAATTTACACATTTTAACATGTATCATGTTTTAGGGCTGGATTTGATGTTGGATTTTGCGGGACGCGTGATGCGAGGAACATGTTTGTATTGATATATAACAGTATATTTTGCTCGTCGCAAGTCTCATATTAAATTAATTGTAATTAAAAAAACTGTGTTTCCGCCCGGGATCGAACAATTGAACTTGTTCGTGTGAGGCACACACGATAACCACTACACCACGAAAATTACCAAAACAATTTTATCGATTGAAGTATTTGAAATAAATCGTTCATTTCATTTTGGTAGTTATATTAAAAGATAAGTTATTTTATATTAATTCTTTAAGATCAGCTGATTTCATTGAACAGTTGAATATGGCCATATTATTTTGCAGGATATGTTGTTAAAAACTAGCTATGTTAATTTGTCGTATTTTCTAAACAAATTATCTTAATTAAAATAAAATTTGAAGAGAAAAAATGAAAAATGATTTTTATTCTGAGTTCAATAACAGAAATCTTTGTTTTTTTTTCAATTACTAGCAGTACCCTCACGGCGTGACAAAAATAATATTAATAATAATAATTTCATTTGTCAGCATGAAATAATGAATTACAGTGGTTCTGTTAGTCTATAAAAATGAAGCTGTTGTAGTTGATCCTTAGAAAAAATCATATAGGCTATTCTATAAATTCTACGTATAGTTTCGTACAACAGTTTGTGAACTCTAATACTGCTATTATACCTTTAAGAACTGACGCCAAAGTATTCATTATTTCTTTAATTGTATTCTTTTCACATTTGTCACTTGTAACGACATTGCTCCCGTATTTTAATAATTATTAATTTACTTAACAACTCAAAAGCGAAAAAACTCAAATACTATTTTGTAAATACAACAAAATATACCGTTGGAAATTCGCTTCCATCACGTCAGCGAGACAGCCGCGTGCCGTGATTTTATTTTCCTATTTTAAGTAACAACACTCTTAGTATTCTAACACTTACTTGCGACGGAAAATGACAGTTCGGCGTCGGAGTTGCTGATTCTACCGTTAGCCAAATATGCAATGAAAAATCTTCAGTTAGTTTTATCACCGATTCTTTAGTGACAACTTCCGGCACTGGCAACAAGTGAATGTAATTTTATTTTTTTAGTAGTATATAATTAATAGGGGGCGACTTTTGAAATGCCCCACATATATTTTCTTACAACATAATGTAAGGGATATAAAAAAACAATTGACAATAAACAAATTAAATTAATATTATTATCTATTATAGGCTTACACATTGTAAACATTTGATTGTTCAGAAAATACGTCGTCGATTGGTACAAACGGTGGCTGTTGCTCCCAGTCTCCAAATGTAAGAAATATTACCTAAACTTTGTAATCATCTTAAAGATGGTATCAAATTTCCTACAGTATTTTGTATGCTTTTTACATCTGTTTTTACTACCATACCGAACTTTACAATGTGGTAGTACTAACAATTTAGACTTTAAAATAACATTTTTAATTTAAAATACTAACATATTCATTAAGAACACTTTCTTAGAGTTTTCAAAGGATTTTGCCCTTACGTACATTTTACGCTATTATCGCCTCCCTAAATGTAAATGTGAGTGTAAAGTGTTAAAGTCGTAAGTGTAGTATTGTAAGTGTAAGTGTGTGTTAGATTCGGGTACCGTGAGGGACGTCTAAATCCTCTCAATATGTGCAGGTAGTCTGTACCCCCTGCGAGGATATCCTAATGAATAACTTGTATAAAGAGGCAATGATTAAGGAATGGCAAATCTACATATATGTATGTGTGTGTGTGTGTGTGTGTGTGTGTGTGTGTGTGTGTGTGTGTGTGTGTGTGTGTGTGTGTGTGTGTGTGTGTGTGTGTGTGTGTGTGTGTGTGTGTGTGTGTGTGTGTGTGTGTGTGTGTGTGTGTGTGTGTGTGTGTGTGTGTGTGTGTGTGTGTGTGTGTGTGTGTGTGTGTGTGTGTGTGTGTGTGTGTTTACGTTCATGCTTGTTTGTCCCTTTGTGTGTTGTGTGTGTGTGTGTGTGTGTGTGTGTGTGTGTGTGTGTATGAGTGTGTGTCTGTGTGTGTATGTGTGTGTATTAGCATTCGCTATTTTGCTTGGTTTTGCTTTAAACTTTGCACGAAAATCGATTTACGTAATCATTTGTTCAAGTGCATTATTGAGTAAAATCCACTCAACAGTCTCAAATCTTGAAGATTGTCATAAATGTTTTGACCTTGTTGTTTTTGAAAATCTGCTTTCATCGTCGTAACCACCTGCAAAATGTGCTTTTCGACATAAAATAAAAAAAAGGCCCCGTTATGTGAGTAATACCGTTCACAGGGATTTGAAGGTCGAAACCGTAGAAGTCGTAATACAAAAGCAAGCCAAAAAACTTGAGTTTCGACTCCATCAATACCAAAATATTGATGTAGTTTAGCTGGTTAACATCGCACAACTAGTGAGACTGAAGCCTTTAGGGTTCATAGTGTTTCACGCTAGGTGTTGTGTCGTGATCAGTGGTAATAACTGTTATAATTATTTATTTTATAATATACCACTAGTTAGCCAGCATGAAGCTAGTTGTAATGTATGTAATAACATTTAAAAAAATGTTTTCCCTTGGGAACTGTTTCCGCAAAACTATTATCTCGTTAGAACTGTTAATTGAAAAGAACTATTTGTTTCACCTGTACAACAGAGCTGTAAGCAACTCTCAGTAGTTTTGTTACTTACAGTGATTTTCTCCAACGTACACTGATTTGATCAGTTCACCGTTATTGTCAATCCTGAAAGTCAGGAATAAACAAAAAATAATAAACGGTAAAAAATAATAAACACTTTTTTTAAAATTAAATTATTTTCATAAAAAAAGTAGTTCAAAAGATACAGACATTAGAAATACGGAACGATTTCTAAAGCTACGTTGATAGGAGTTGGCTTAATTTTTTCCTCAAATCAGTATTATTATGTATATCTAAAAAAATAAAAGTACGTACTTTTGTCCGGAGTAGAAATCTAAACTTCCGCGTGATTGTCACGAAATTTTGCATACAACACTTTGGTTACAGGGCCAGGTTTTCTTATTACCTCTGTCTTGAATCGGATTAAGAATAGATCAACCCTATTATAGGGTTCTCTACGGCCTGCCTGAGCTCTCAATATCAAATGAGCACACGCTGCTAGTGTTATCTTGCGGCAGATTATTCAACTACAGTTAAATAGGTAATAATACTATCTATTCTTTCAAACGTCTCTACCAGCTGTATTGCAGGTTGCAGCGGCAGGTAGTCGAAGCAGATATTCGTAGCGGCAGATAGTCAAATTACTTTAGCCGCTGATATCGATTTTTTTTTTTGGTGTTTAACTTTTGACTATTGTGCACACTTGGGATAATGCAGACGATTCCGCTGATATCGAGCACGCTTTTTATAATTGCGGTTGTACTTCTAGTCCGTTGGCCTTAGAGCGATTGGTCTAAGGTATTCACAAATCATTCGATTATGTATTGTTTTTGTTGACTAAACATAACTTTAACATATTTCATTGACTTAACGATAAGAGTTAAACAATATTTTTATATTTTTATTAAAATATTGTTTGTCATTAACAACATTTTTACCACAACATTTTTCATTAACATTAGCGTATCTATACATGTTGAAGTTGAATCCTTTATTGTCTAACCGTAGTTGGTTATGAAAGAAAAGGTGTAAAAATCAACGGAGGTCAGATCTTAATAATGTTTTTTTGGGGTTTAATACCGAAACCTGACTTTCTTTTTATTTCAAATTAGTTACATTTAAAAGAAATTACTGTATACCACTTAACATATGACCGATACGTGATGATGGAATTTTCGAAAAATTTAGCTGATTTTATAGCTTTTTTTATAACTTCCGAATAGGATTTTCGCGAGATATAGCGGCCCGTACTTTTTGTATATGAGTACATTTTCAGTAGATATAAACAAAATGTATTCAGAAACCGTTGCAGTTGGTTTTGAGAAAAAAGTATAATATGTAATATCTTAGTGTTTTCCTTTACATTTTCATGTAATAGTACGGTCAACCAGTAATTATTACCTTATTTCAAGAGCCGTGATTTGAGTAAAGTGGGAATATCTATCTACACATTTTGACACAATTCGATAATTTGTTATATCTATTAAAATATGTTTAACACATCTCAATATATTTTGATATATATTGATATATATTGATATATATATATATATATATATATTTATTATACACTTATTTCAATATTTTTACGTATACTTTTATGTATTTCGATATATCTTAGTATATTTCAATTTATGATATACCTCAAACATTTCGATAAATTTGATACACTTTAATAAATTTATATCATTTCGATATATTTAATTAAATATTTTTACATGTTGAACACATTTCGATAAGTTGAACGTAATTATGCAAACTTTGTATATATTTTGGTTTTTTTCAAAATATTTGACTTATCTGAAATATTTCGAAAATTCGCTATACTTAAATTAATATATTTCGATATATTTATTATAAATTATACATCTCCCACGATTCGATAAAATTCATAAAATTAGACGAAACTTAGTATATTTAGATATATGTCAATTTATTTCGAAGCATTTCGATATATTTCAATATATCTGGTATACCTCTAATACTTCAATAATTTTAATATACGAGTACTTAAATATGTTTAACATCTTTCGATATATTTTTATATGTTTATTATAGTTAATATAACTCAACAAATTTCGATAAAATTTATAAAATTAGAGAATCTTTAATATATTACGGAAATATTAAAGCTTTATTTCGGATATATTCCGGTTAAATTTCGATGTACTTTTGCATATTTTGATATATTTCAATATATTCGATATACCTAAAACATTTCCATAAATTTGATGTGCTTCAAAATATTAAAATATATTTCGATATACTTTTATATTAAGATATTTAGATAAGTTTGATATAATTAGACAGACTTTGATATATCTAGATATATTTCGATGTATTTCGATTTATTTAAATATATTTGAAATATCTCAAACACTCGATTCATCTGAGACTTTAATATATTCTGATGTATTTATTTATTTTGATATTTTTATATGTTTAATGTAGTTAATATATCTCTACATATCTCTATAAATTTTATAAAATAAGACCAATTTTAATATATATATATATATATATATATATATATATATATATATACATGTATTTTGAATTGTTTTGTTATATTTCAATATATTTGTTATTTGTTCAAAATTTTGATATATATATATATATATATATATATATGAATTTTATTTTATGCGAGTTATTATAAATTTATGAATACCTACTTAAATATATTTGTAACAACACTGTATAGGAATATAAAAAAGTTTTAATAAATACATTAAATGTAATAATAATATTAATAAACACTTCAATATTTATGCTTTTTTCAAAGCATATATATTACAAAAGCTTGATTTTATAAAGAAATGTTCTTATTTATAAGGGAGTCAGAAAAACCTTAATTTTAAATAAATCAAATACTGACGAACAGGTTTTCGAAAAAGAAAATCATTTCGAAAAGACTTTTCAGAACACTTACACAGAATTGCAAAGTGCATTTTGCGCAATGTGTGTAGTAATACGTCTAAAAATTTTATTTCAGTACATTTATCTATTTTGCACGCTCTTATCGTTTCTTTTTTGTAATTCTCATAGTTTTTTCATTTCCTGTTATCTTTGTTAAAAACAAAATGAATGACACACACTTGGCTATAAATAATTATGTTTTTGTTTTTAAATTTCATATTTTGCTGTTTCACAAACGTAACTGCTTCGGTACCACTTGAAATATTTTCAACGAGCTAAACGGTAAATTGCTAACATTAAACATAGTTGCACAAGACAATCTCAGATTCAGATGAAAATACAAAGTTACTGAGTTTTTTCCGGTAATATACTACTAAAAATTTAAAAAAATACAAAATGTGAAAGAATTGAAATATTTAAGAAACACTCTCTGTTAAATCGGTTAATGAAATACTGTTAAATATAACTAAGACAATCGCGAAAGCTGATTGTTTGCCTGGTGTGATGGAAGCGAATTTCAGAAAAGCAATCAGTGTAAAATCTTCATAAGTTATCATTAAAATTTTTTTTAAATAATTACAAAAATTAATCCCTACCACCGTTAGATTCGTTTTCATATGTAGAATAGAATTAAAAATATTAATTTTTGTGAATTTTAAGATCACTCAGTTTTCTCCCCTATATTATCAGAATTGGTATCGTCGAAGTGATGGTAGAGACGATTTTTGCAAAACGTTGGAACAATGTCTGTTTTATAAACATAAGTAACTGCAAGTCTGGATCCCATAACCTTGAAGTGCATTTCACAGGGACACACACACACACACACACACACACACACACACATATCGTTTTTTTAAACGATGCTACAAAAAGTGGCTTAGAGGAAATCGCTTTTCGATTCAGTGATCAAAAGAATTTTATTGCCCATTGTTTGATACGTTCTTTCTAAAACGTACTGTAGGCTGCGTATCACCGGAAGAGGTTTAAACTTTTTCTGCCAGTCGTTAATTCTTCTAGTAATTTCATTTTAAAACGTGCCATACGGTTTCAACAGTGGTTTCAGAAATGTTTTGTAAAAATTTCAACCGTTAGTACTCGTTGAATGGTTTCATTAAATCCCGATATCCTGGATTTGTATTACTGATGGCACGATTTGTCTTGGCTCGTGACCTTGGACTAAAACAGGAGTGGGTGTTCTATCATCTTTCCTGATAACATTTACGAAATTAAATTTACATAAAACGTCTAGAAGCGGCGGAACCATAATATATTCTGAGCTCTTAGCTCAGATTAATATCACCAATAGCGCGCAGGTTCAACACTAGTTATTGTCGATGATTATATTTCATAGCTTACCGGTATCATCGGTCTTCAGTATTCTATACAACAACTGATCCAATTGTTCAGTCTAATTGTTTTTTTTTTCTTATTTTAATCTGCTGAAATATACTTTAAATTATTGCTCATATTTTATGAAACACACTGTATATTTCAGGTGAACGCTTAGGGATTATATTTGTACCGGTAGTAAATAATTAACGCAATAATAATTTTGGAATTTTGTTGTACTTTTTATTTAATTATGTGTTTCTGGAAGCACTTTGAGTCAACACACGTCTGTAGAACACACCTCAACATTTCCCTTTCCTGAGGTAAGTGAAATCTGATAACATAACAAATAAAATTAATTTAATATTACAAATTAAAAAATTAAATATTATATTTTGTTAGCATTAATTTTAAAAAGTCTAACAAAAAGTAAGAGGTTTTATTCATATTTTCAAATAAATAAAATTCCCTAACGAACATTAGCTTAATCTGGAATAAATTTTAATGATTATCATGGATATAAATGTTACTGAATTTCTATTGATCAATGAGCCACCATTATGGTATGACCATTGATGTGTGTAATCTTTAAATAAGCGCCGAATCTAATTACTACTTTTTGAGAGTAAATTCAATTCTCAACGAAATAAGATGCCTAATTTGACCTAACTTTTTTTTCGTCTATTTGATCTTGGTTTTAGAAGTCTTTATCTTGCACTGTGCGCATGCGTGTTTCCCATTCGATCGGACTGCGCCGGACTTTCGTTTCAACCCTGGGCGGAAACGCACGTTTTCTCCAAGGAACTTTGTGACCTCCATCTTGTTTGTGATAGTGTGAAAATAATTTGGATGGGCAGTTAAATTTTAGCTTCTAGGGGAGCTTTGGGTCGTGAGCTATGGATGCCTATTAGCGATATGGTGCAGGCGGCAGTCAACATTTAGTTTGCATATCAGTGTTTCCTGCTAAAACATGTAGGGTTCATTTAAGAACTGTAGTGTTTGCGCAAATTTGGCTTGGATTAATATGTGTATCGCGGGTAGTTGGAGTATTTGTGTTGTAGTCTCCGAGAGAAATAGATTTTTTTTTTATTTTAAGGCGAAAAGCACATTGAGGCTATTATCGCCTCCCTAAATGTAAGTGTGAGTGTAAAGTGTTAAAGTCGTAAGTGTAAGTGTGTGTTAGACTCGGGTACCGCGAGGGACGTCTAAACCCTCTCAATCGGTGCAACTAGTCTAGAAATAGAAGTCCGGGCGTTTACCAGGTCGGACACTATATCGGTTCGGACTTTTGAAATGAATTCGCTTCGTATTTAGAGTTGGCCAGATCCCTCCTATTCTCTCCCAAGCAAGTCTTGTACAGCTGGTCCGGTTGCTGGTAGGCTGTGTGCAGTTTTTCTATAGTGGGCGCTTCCTCCTCGATTTTCTGTCGAATAACGATTTTCGACCTGTATTTATTCTTGAGTTTATGGCGGCAACCATAATTTCTCAGAATTCCATTGTTAAAACTAGAGAAAGAAGTACCAGTTAGAATGACCTTTTGTAAGCTATCAGGCGATGCAAGGTGATGAGCCGGCAGTAATGCCTGGGCAGAAATGTATTAATCTAGTGTAGTATAAACCCGAGATACGGGTCTGCTACACTGCGAACCAATTGGAAGTCAGTATTGGTTGACAGGAGTGAATTATATTTCGCAGTATTAAGCTGTTTCCAAACCGGGAGAGAAGTACGGGGATTTTTAGCGTGGTTATTTAGGTGTCAGTAAGCGGAACTAGGTTGTACAACTCAGTTTCTGTGTTGTCTAGGCGATGATATTTGTTGTAATCATACAAGCTGGCTTCCTGACTTACGTGAAATGGTTGTTCTTGGTGGAACCAAAATGGAAAGATACACGGCCGCTGTTTAATAGGAAATGCAGTGGGGCAGCCGTTTTGGTAGTCAAACCACTATTGAGATATAAATTATAATAAAAACATTGTTTAACATAGGCTTAGTTAAGACTGTTCTTTACGGCAGCAGCTAACTGGCACAGTACATTATGTTTCCGTACAATTTGATGAAACAAACCAGAGTAACCTCTAAAGCAGCATGGACTGATGAGCAACTTCAGATGGCCATTAAAGCAATCAAAGACGGAGCTAAAATAAGAGAAACAGCAAGACATTTTGGTATTCACGAAGCAACGCTTCACACGAGAATGAAATGTGGTCTTATAACCGGTGGTCCTAGAATGGGGCGAAAAGCTGTATTTTCTGTAGAACAAGAGAAAGAAATAGCTCATCATCTTATTCTGCTATCGAATTTGTTTTTACGGCATTACTCCAATTCAACTTCGAATTGCATATGAATATTCTAAAAAAACAAACTTAAGAATACTTTTAATGCAGGTACAAAAATGGCAGGTAGAGATTGGGCTGATGGATTTTTGAAGAGGAATGGTATCTATGATATATGGGTCTAATAACCATATTGCCTGAAACTAGAACCCCTAACCAGCGAATCGCGCTGAAATCCCAAACCAAGTTGGAACGGCATACAGCGAAGGATGCGTGGCCAGGCGGAAGCTTAGCTTAAGTGTGCGGACTATGGAAACCAGGCGAACTCCAGTTTTAAATTAGGCTTACCTAAGCATGTGGACTGTCTACAGGTTGTTGAATTGTATAGATGCATGGGAAGGAAAAAAAAATAGAACCAAAATACCCGCGCCATGGACTATCGCGGTCTAGCTATAGAGATGCATTGCCCCATTTTCGCGCACTGCAAAATTTTATGCTATTTCTGAAACCACTATAGGTACAGCAGCATGTTTTGTGACTGTAAGCACACCGTTACATAAAAATAAATAAATGTGGTTCAGTGTAAATAAGTGAAAATAAATCAGTGCGACAGTTTGTTATACTTTAAAACAAAAAAGGTGAAAGAAAAAAAACCGGCGTCCGTAGTCGAGACATATTCAGGTTTCACTATCAGATTTAACAGGCAGTGTTGTTGCTTTGAATAAATAATTTAAACATAAGAATTCAGAAATGAAAAATACTCTTAAAAATAATCAGTGCATTGTTAATTAAATTCAATAATTAGCTTAACTTTAAAATAAAGAAATTTCTTTTCGAAAACCGATAGGGTTATCATCGCCGAATTAAATAAAATAATAAGTAAGGAGTCTCTATAGCCAGTTTTGATTCACAGCCTTCTATAGCGGCTTGAAATATTAGAAGTTTTATAATTAATCTAAATAATATGTAAAATTTGAAAAAATTGATGACATATACATAAAAGCACAAATCAGAAAGGTGGCCTGATTTTTTTATACACTTCTTTTTATAAATCAAGAAAATATACAATTGTTGTATTCTTTAATAAGATTAACAAAATCATGATTTTCTTATTAAACACATTTTCTTATCAGCTGATTATATTTTTCAGTTTGAGGACTCGGTTGTTGATGTGGCAAAAACACCTGTCATTCTACTGTGTCTCTGAACTGCGAACCTTAAGGTTCTTAGTTCGAGTCGCAGTTACCCCGTTTTTTCCATTACCGTTAACGCTTATCCATCGTCCTCATTAGTCTAACTGGCTTATTAGTCTATTAAAGATGTACTTTACAAACAAAAAAATCAGTCTACATCTGTAATAGTTCTTTTTTAATGAAGGTCAAAATTTGTAAAGCCTTTTTTTTAATCCATCTGTAAATACATTTGTTGAAATTCGTCAAAACTTTAACCTATACAGTACTGTTATATACAAGACCTCTTAAAATTCAGTTGAATTAATTTTTCTTTCGATAGATGATACGATTTTAGTTTAATAACTAAACCGTAACATAAATTTTAAGGTATAAATTTGGAGCAACTACAGTACACACTGCTTGATAACAAGAATTATTAAACATTTATTTAACTTACCTAGTGCTAGTATAACTGCACGAGCACTTTCAAATTCAATTTAGACACTGGAGATCGGAGATAGTTTCAACGCTGCCCGATAGGATCTACGGTCAGTTTTTTATTATTGACAACATTTTTACATCAATTTTAAATTTTATTTTATCTTCTATCACTGCACATTTAACAAGGTAGGTGTTTTATTTTCCTAACGTCTTGTTGAATTCTGATGGTTGGAATCTTCAAAGCCCCGAAATTGGCTAAAGTGGATCAAGGGTGTAAAACTAGCACGGATAAAGATGAGGAAACTGAGGACGTATCTCACTCAATAGAACTCAAGAGACACTAAATGGACCTACTCAGCCTAAAGTGGTAGAAGTAATAAATGTATCATCTCAAATTAGCTCCAAATCGCTAACTGAGAAGAAATGAGGTGGTATCAAATGGGCATCTAATTAAACATGGAAACAGAAGACCTCCCAGTAGCTAAACTTTGGGTGTGAGGAACACAACCCTTACAGGGCTTGGAAGACAGGGCTGTTGGAACATTACTCTAATGCTCGAGGCAATATCCTCGGCAGAGGGCAACTCAGGAAAACCGTGATAGCCACTGGTAGTCTAACGGTGCACATGAACAGGATTGAAATTTATCACGTAAAGAACGTGGAAAGTTTATTAAGAAAGGAAGAGAAAACTGTAACAGAAGACCTTATAACAGGAGAAGAAACAAAAATACCTTAGGCACATAAAATAATCGCCGATAAAATCATATGCAAAGGAGGACTCGTAAAAAGATCACTCAAGGGAGAATAGTCTCATATGGAAGCAAAGTATGGCCACAGAACGGTTATAACACACGTCCTAACACATAAATCAAGCGGTGTACAATTACCATTATTTGGGAATGACAACTACTAGCGATGGACTCTTACACACAGCGATAAAAGAACAGAACACCTTGTGAAGAAAAACAATAATGATACTGAACATCATCGTATGAGATCAAC
This sequence comes from Callitettix versicolor, assembly GCA_022606455.1. NCBI lineage: Eukaryota > Metazoa > Arthropoda > Insecta > Hemiptera > Cercopidae > Callitettix > Callitettix versicolor. The sequence goes on from CM040185.1 coordinate 65,266,851, forward strand.
AGATATCGAAAATAAATATATAATGCAATTATAAAAAGTGTAATCTCATCTGTAAGCGAAGTATGGCCACTGAAACGATAAAACAGAAAAATGTCTTGAAGCTACAGATATGGATTGGCAAAGATTCTGTCAGGCGAAGACCCGTCGAAGGTCGATCCGAACGGGAAGGATAAAAAAATGTAAGAATCCGTGAAATCACTGATGTGATGCACACCATTGTAGACGACATCAAGAAAAAACAGCTTCTATGGTTTGATTATGTCCATGGACGAAAATCGATTTTTCAAACCGATTTTAAAATGGAAAACACATGGTCGTAAAACAAGAGGAAGACCCAGATTTAGTCAGAGAGAAGGAATTAACAAGGAAGTGAAAAAGAGGGGATTGGACCAAGATCTGTAGAATGACAGGGAAAATAGAAACTAGGAATCGAAAGACGTCGGAGAACGTTTTAAGGCGAAAAGAAGAGAAAACTGCAGGTCACAAAATCTATGGTTTTTAGCTCTTGCCGACAGAAGACTGATAAAACTAGAACTAGAGCCCAAGGTTAGTTGCACAATAGGTCTTTCGATTGTTGTGTTAGAAGGCCATCAAACACTATAACTGCAATAATGAAATAAAAAAAATCTTTGTATATAAATTTTAACGAGCCCTGGAAAAATTTAAAGTTCAGGATCAGTGCTCCTTTAAAGGTTTCAGGTTTTGGTTTTATTATGATAGCTTATTTTCTAATGAAACGTTCTTTAGACGATGGAATGTCTAAATAAACACAATAATGTAGAATATTTTTTATGTAATAAACTTATCAAAATTACTTACTAGAGCCTCTGCAGACCTCTCTTTTGAAAACGCAATAGTTTTTAAACGTATAATAGCCATGAGTTGGTGAGTAAGCGCAAATTCTGTTTCTCCAAAAAGGGCAAATTCGGAAGCACTTGTCCAACAAACCAATGGCAGCTTGTATAATTGGAACTAGAGTTTGTACTGTGTTTAATACTTGACTGTTTCCACCAGTTGGGGCCAGTCGCGAAGAGTTGAAGTCCCCTCCTTCCTGTATAGTTGTCAAGTATACTCCGTACTGTACGTTGTTAGTTCCTTTTACCGTAGATACCAGTTGCTGGTTAGGAGTTCTTCCCACGATTCTCTGGTCGAGAGTTACGTCCTGATTGTCGGCGAGTTGGAACAATTTGTCTACATTCTCGTAGACTCCTGAACAAACGTTAAAAGAAGGTTGTTACAATGAAATCATTCACAACTAATTATGTCCGACTGACGTGATGGATAGAATGTTATTTTACGTATCAACAGTTTTTAATCACGTTGTATAAAGAATATTTTGACCATAATAGTCGCAAGTTTATATTACTTTTTAATTGATACTTCGTGGTGATGTTGAATTGTTTCTACAGGCATTGAAATTTAGAGATGCCCATAATCAGGAAAGATCAAGTGATCCTTTGGTCAGCTCGAGTGGAGGTGAAATTGCCCCCAAATAATCATAACTTTCGGAATCAGTTAGGTTAGGTCTTGTAAACCAAAAGGAAGTTATACGTACTTTGGATTTTAATAATTACTAAATTTTGTGTGTGTGTGTGTGTGTGTGTGTGTGTGTGTGTGTGTGTGTGAGAGAGAGAGAGAGAGAGAGAGAGAGAGAGAGAGAGAGAGAGAGAGAGTCAGAGATTGCACGCTAACGTTCGCAGTTTAAGTTCCATTTAATTCAAACTTGACACAAAATTCGATTATGGTAATAACTTGAAAAGTTTCTTAACCAACAAAATAAGTTCAAAAGTTTAAAAATGGCGTCCACTTTAAATCTTTAAAAATACATTACTTTTTTGACTTAAGGGCTTTTTGAAAATTCGATTTGACCATCGTGATCGGCGTTAAAAATTGCATAAATTACCATTTCAATTTTCAAAATCTTTGAAATTAATAAATCTAGTTTGTCGGTGGTCGTGGTTCACGTCCATGTATTTTCGTAGTACTATGTACATGTTTGTGATATATTCACTGTAACTTTATAGTTTAAAATGCTAATATATGTAAGTTGGTAGGATTAAGAAAAATACTTTTGGAAATTCGCTTCTATCACATCAACGAGCTGCATGCCGCGATTATTATTTTGATACTTGTTATTGCGAAGTAGGGTGTTCAAGGGAAACAAACAAATTGACAAATCTATTCCACTGACTGGGGGGGAGGTTAAATCCTGACCTATCGCAAGTTGACGGTAATCAGTTTTCGACGTGACATTTTGACAGTAAAGACTATTCAAACGTACCCAATACTTTAAACGTGTTAGATTAAGGTGGCCGTGAAATCAGCACTCGCGAGAAGAATTAAACTGACAGCAGTAACTGCAGTTTCGAACCTAAGACCTTGAAATGCGCAAGTTGAGAGACTCAGCAGTATGTCCAGTAATTAAACCACCACGAATATTTACTTTATTTCATTATTATTATTTATTTATTTATTTTTATTTCATATTAAAATAGTGGTATACGTGATGTGTTTAACTTTTGTTACTTTTCGGTAAACAGCTAGACCGTCACGTCAGCGAGACAGATGCGCTCAATGATTTTCTTTTACTGCTTTAATTACCAGTATTAACACTTACAATCTAAAGTAAATAAATGAATTTGTAGGATTATTATTGCACGGCGAGCTTTGTAGGTATATTGTGTCCCCCTTTCTGTATTCCTCATATGTTCAGTTACAGAGCCTTCTTCAATCCTCTTCATAAAGTCTAGGATTTGGATGAGATTCAATGTGGGTAGCACTCTCACTTCCAAATTGGTCATTTCCCATTACGTTATTGAGATTCTCTGCTAATCCTTTTATTCCGACGTTTTTGCTCTCTTTAGCCAACATTTTCGTTGTGCAGTGAGATCCCGCTCATTTTGTTTTACATTCTTATTTATGGCGACATACACAAGTAGCTATGGAAATGGCGTCCGTCCACACAGAGCCCGGCATGTATGGGTAAGGCTAAGGTACACTAGGAGGTCGCCAGGTCACCATTAGTCCTTTGTCTTTCACTTTATTAGCACGGGTCGTTTTACACTTTTTCATCGCCTAAACAATATAGGAACTCAGTTACACAATCTAGTTTCGCAACGGTAAAATTTAGCACTTTTCTCTCGGCTTTCGAATAGCCTTCGCCTGTGAACCTATCAGACAATTCTCTCG
>CM040185.1:65275039-65287539 GCA_022606455.1 Callitettix versicolor
GTCCGACTATTGTGCACACTTGGGCTAATGCAGACGATGGGATGATTTATAGCATATGAAAATGCCAAGCTCTCGCCAGGAATCGAACCCGGGTCCTCGGGGTGAAAGCCTAGTATGCTATCCACTAGGCCACCGAGGCGGGAACGGAGTTACACAATGTAGTTCCGCTTACAAACACCGGAAATATCCACGCTGAATTCCCAATGTCCTCTCCCAGCTTTCAAACAGCCTGCGTCTGCGAACCTAGTTCACAATTCTCCCGTAAACCGATACTCACTTCTGATTGGTTCACAGTGCTCGTGTACCTGAGTACTTTTTTCTATATATTGTTTTGGAAATTCGCTTACATCATGTTAACTGCTTTTAGAAATGATTTTTATATATTTGTTTGCGACTTCAAGTCTTTAGGATGTTATGCCAGTTGTACGAAGGACTTGCGATGGACTTATCACGTGGAAAAATTCAAGTGAGATAGTCTACCGAAATTGTATTAAACTGCTTTAACTGAGTTATAACAATGAGTACAAAGTATTTGTGTTCATTAGTTATAAACATTTCTTAATAATTTTATTACTTACGTGGTTGTACAGTTGCAAATAATCCTGAAATCCATAAATAAAACAATTAATTAGTTAATTATTTAATTAGTAAAATTGAATATAATTAAATTAATTTAAATATAATAAAAATACTATTCATATTGTAATAATAAAATTATAAATCTGGCTAAATAAATTAATACTCAGATAATTATTACATGTTAAACAATGTTATGTAATTATTTCACAGTAAACCAATAGTTCAAAGAAGTGTAGATCTTGCAATAATTCTTAATTAATTGCCTGACCACCGCTCCACGACAGAAATGTTGTTCTCTTTCTCCTTGAAGTGGTTAAAATTGTGATAGGGTGGTCCGTTCAGCCGGTATTGCAGTAAATATCCAGCGATATTACTCATCGAAAAATGAAAGGACTGTCTTGAAACTTTTTTTTTTTGTGTTTAACGTCCGAGTATTGTGTACACTTGGGCTAATGCAGACGATGGGATGATTTATAGCGTTTAAAAATGCCAAGCCCTAGCCGGGAATCGAACCCGGGTCCTCAGAGTGAAAGCCCAGTTCGCTATCAACTAGGCCACCGAGGTGGCTGTTTGTCTTGAAACGGAAGTGAATGGGAAAAAATCTTACACATACGTCATTCGGGCTTTGTACAGGGTATATTTGTAACAAAAATTTCAAAACAATCGGTCAATTTGTGTAACAAAAACCAAATATCGAACGGTCGGGTTGAAATGGAGAACTCGCTTCGCTTGGTCAATTATTTTGACAAAATATGACATAAGAGGTGCAACCAAATTAGGATTGGTTACTAAAAATGGTTTTTTAATTCAAAACCTTTAGTTGATTTTGAAAAAAATGTAATTTTAACAGTTACTTAAATGCTTTTCTACCGATCATTGATTAGCTAATCTGCAAGTTTTACGTTATGATTAAGGTGGTAATATCCGTCTACCTATCGTTATATTATATTATTTCAATAAATTTGGAGTAGGTACTTAATACATTTAGGTAGACGTGATACACTTAGATATTCTTTAATATATTTGAATAAATTTCGCTTTATTTCGAAGTATTTTGATATACACTTCGAAGAATCAAAATATAGAAGTATCAATATATTTCTATAAATATTGATATAATTCGATATATTTTGAATAAAGTAGTGTATTTAATATACGTGCACTTCTCGATGAATTGAATGTATTTAGACATACTTCCATATTTTTCGATCTATGTATTTCAATATATTTGTATATATTTGATATATCGATATATTTATAAAAAATCGATTTATCTAGACAATATAAATTTATTTAGTTATATTTGGACGTATTTTGATAAATTTCGGTATATTTGATATATTTTCACCTAATTTTTTTCATTTTTTTGTATATTTCAATATATTTGATATTCGTCAATACATAATATTTCGGTAAGTTTGGTATTCCTAGACATTCTTTAATATATTTAGATTCATTTCGATTTATTACGTTGTATTTCAAAAGTATTTCTTGTATTTCTGAATATACCCCGCAGGGGTACAGACTACCTGCACCTATTGAGAGGATTTAGACGTCCCTCGCGGTACCCGATTCTTAACACATACTTACACTTACTTACTTATACTACACTTACGACTTTAACATTTTACGCTCACACTTACATTTAGGGAGGCGATAATAGCCTCTGTGTACTCTTCGCCTTAAAATAATAGTAAATATACATATATATATATGTTTTTTTTTTTTTTGTTTAACATCCGACTATTGTGCACACTTGGACTAATGCAGACGATGGGATGATGTATAGCGTATGAAAATGCCAAGCCCTCGCCGGAATCGAACCCGGTCCTCAGGGTGAATATATATATATATATATATATATATATATATATATATATATATATATATATATATATATATATATATATATATATATATATATATATATATATATATATATATAGAGAGAGAGAGAGAGAGAGAGAGAAACTGCATATAATTCGACAACTGTTGAAATATTTTAATATTTGATATACTGTATTTAAATACATTTTTATACTACATTTAGATTTTTTTTCAATAATTTTGTATGTAATATATTTTAATTTAAAATTACTCAATAAATACTGGTATTTACGAGTATTTCAACATATATACAAATATTTAAATTTAATTCTACACATAATTATTCCTACAATAAAATAGACATAAATATTTTCATAATTATATAAGAGTATACAAATTTTTACGAAACTATAGTTTATTAATAAATATATTAGGACGAAAAACTAGTTAAATGTGTATGTTTTTATATAATTCTTCTTATTTATAAAGGAGTTTAAAATCTATTTTGAAAAATGAAACTCATACAGAAGAATAGAAATGTCAGATAAAACGTTTTTTTTAAAAAGTCTTTTGTAGAACACTTACCGAAAAATGAAAAACACAGAATTGCAAACAACATTTTGCAAAGTAGGTCTAGTAATACGCCTAAGAATTTTATTCCAGTATATTTGTTTTGTACGGTCTTATCGTTGCTTTCTTTTATGGAATTTTAGATTTTTTCATTTCCTGTTATCTTAGTAAGAAACAAAATGAATGACGCAAATGTGATAGCGATTATGTTTAAATTTTATATTTTGTTTAACAAGCGTCGTTGGTCTAATACCACTTGAAATATTTTTCAACATGTTAACTATAAAAGTACAAAAATAAAAGATAGTGTTCACGAAAATGGGTTTAGGGTTATGATGAACGTATAAAAAGTTTATTATTAAACGTTTCTGTTGTTGCTGCTCTATTATATTTTTGTGTAAGCACTTTAAAATTAACAAAAATTTTAAATAAATAAATTCACTGCAAAGAACAATCTGCAAATAAGATTTAATGTTAATAAAATTATGTTTGATATAATTAAAATAGTCGTGACACCTATCTCTATAACTTAATAGAAGCGAATTTTAAATTTTGTCTTCTACACATTTTTTGGGTTTATAAACCCTGACTATTGACAGATTTATTTTCGTATTTTAAATCTAAACAAATCCACCGATTTGTAAATAGTCTACATTTGAAAAAGTAGACTACCTTTGAATCTCGCCGAAAACAATATCAAATTTCACACTGGGCGGCGGCGTGCCTTTCTACATCAAAATGACTTCAGTCGCGGATACGTTTGATGAAAGTGGTATGTAAAATATTGAAATGGGCTTGGATCAAGCAATGTATTAGTTTAAAGTTTTTGTGTGAAATACTAAGCGACGCATAGGTTTCGCAGTGTATGCGGTCTCCTTAAAAGACATGATTTTGGTTTAGAACTGAATTGTATAGTATGAACCAGAAAAATTGTGTGGTTTAGGATTTATTTTTCGTAACGTCCGTACTTTATGCCAGACTAATGAGGATGAGGGCTCAGAGTTAACGGTAAGGGGAAAGTAACGGGAGTGACTCGGCTCGAACTAATAACTCGGCTCTTTAGGTGCGCAGTTCAGAGACGTTCAGACCGATCGGTGCTTTAGTCCCATCGACCACCGAGCCCCTACGCTGCTTATTGTTCGTGAGCCACGAGAATGATTAGTGAAATGAAGTTATGAGAAATAGTGTTGAAAATATTAACCTACACCTTCCTTATTCATTCACAGAAAAATATTTTTCTTGTGTTTTTGCATTAATAAAGTTAAATTGCACAGATAAAACCAATATGAAAATACTTTGGTATTTTAAATTGGGTGGTATTTTAAGTATATTTAGTGGGTGGACCAATAATAATTTTGTTACCCTTAAAATATGAAATTAAAAAAGAAAGTTTTATCTTATCTGTGTTCAAAACTATGAAAAACTGTGTTACACCAAGTTCCATAAAATTCGAAAAAAAAATTGAAACGTTATCATTAATTGAATTTGTTTCTTTTGAGGGTTGAAAAGGAAGAAATATGACTTTTTAGTGACCTTCACTATCAGGTAAATATGCATTTTAAATTTCGTGCTAGAGTGACTTGGTCTACAGGCTCTGAGTGTTTCATCAAGTCATAATCAAATTTTGGTCATGTAACAGAAACATGCTTTCAACTGTCCACCAATTACATAGAGTAGCAGGTTTAAATGAAGAGTATAAAAAAGATTTACCCTAAATGGGGGATCAGTGTTACTCCGCTCGAACTAAGAACCACTAGGTGTGTAATTCAGACACGCAGCAGAGCGTTCGGTGCTTTAGTCACATCGACCACCGAGCCCTAGGCTGCGTACAGTCTCCGAGTAACGAGATTTAACGAAAATGTTTGTCTAATTTAGTATTGAAGGCGTTCTTATTACATTATCAACGCGCTAAGCTCGAACCGTCTGTTACTCTCTTGACCACTATTAAACCTCAGATTTTTATGGTTATGGTAATGTGAACATCGCTTTAAATATTGCACGTGATCATTTACACTTTCTTGCTACTCTGTATAGATATAATATATTGAAATCGTTTCACTAATCTGTAATATGCCTGAAAAACTTAATATAAGCAATACTTTAAACACAACTTATATTTTAGGCACCAAAAGTCATGTCAGTGTTTTTCTATTTTTGAATTGCTTATGCACGGAATATAACGTCGACTATATCTGAAGTAATAGTGCTGCAATATTACAGCTGATGAAGTGTTACGTATTGTTATTTATTTATTTAAAATAGGAGTGTCTAGCAGTGTCGAGTTCTAGACTGTGTTGGTTTACAGCTGAGTCTCAAGTTGCTTATTACGCGACCCATCCAGAAGACTTGACAAGGGAATAAAATAACGAATTCTACCTTCCATTGGAAAGCAAACACCTTCTTTTCATTTTATTGTCTTAGTTTTTAATTATCCTATATGATATTAAGTTCAGACATGCAGAAAAAACATCGCCTAGTCAGACTGATGTTCGTACAAAAAAATAAGAATATTTTAACATATTTGTAAGACATAATAACTAATGAATGCATAAAGGGTTATTAATTCTGCATAATTATTTTACTTTTAACGATAAAAGTATTATACTAAAAATTATAATATGTCTGAAACTGTTAAAAAAAGGGCAGGATGTAAACTGACAGGAAAAAGTACAATGCAAACAGTTTCACTGAAAATTAAAAAAAAATGGAAGTCAAATTTCCCTGTATGATAGGCTGTTACTTTCTGAACAGCCCTCGTATGTATTTTCTACTGTGTGTGTACATAATATTTACTTATATAAATTTATGTGATAAAATAAATAAATAATATTTGCGCAATATTTTTGGAATTTTTATTTAATCACAGCTGTTCAGTATTAATTAACTTCAGCACAATTCAGTTCTTAATCAACATTTTTCTTTCTCGACGTACATGAAATCTGAAAATAACAAAACAAAATAATTATACTACATTTTTTATAGGTCTATAACTTATTAGTATTGTTATTTAATTAGACTATTTTTTTCTTATAAATATTAGTACAACGCAAAACAAATAAATGTTCTGTAAAGTGTAACATGTATTTATATGTAAATTGTATTATTGTCTTTACGGAAAATTTAAGATAATTTAAGAAAACGTTTCTTGACATGTAAAAAGTATCATCGTCTAAACAACATAGGAACCGAGTTACGCAAACTTATTAACACGGAAAAACATCCACGCTAAATTTCCGAACTACACTACCGGCTTTCAAACAGCCTACGCCTGCGAACTTAGTTTACAATTCTTCCGTTAACCGATACTCACTTCTGATTGGTTCGCAGTGCTCGTGTATCATGGGTTTAATACACGCTAGATTAATACATTTTTGCCCAAACATTACCGCCGGCGCAGCACGTCGCATCTCTTGTACACAGTAGCTTCATTTCTGATTGGTGCTTTTTAACAATGGATTTATGAGAAAATATGGTTTCCGCTATAATTTGGAGTATAAGTTCAGGTCGAAAATCGTTGGTCAACAGAATATCGAGAAGGACCAATCATTAAACAACTACATGACAGGCTACCAACACCCGGAACAACTCTAAAAGACACAACAGCTTGCTCGGGAGGAAATAGGAAGGACCTGATGATGCCCGAATTATTACTATTTTATTTCGAAGATTACAAAAATCTTGCCTTAAAGGTGTTTGTAAAAAATCGTTTCTAAATTTCAATGTGTCAAAATAAATAAAATTATTCCTGCAAACTTAATCATACTCTTTGATCAGTGTTTAGTTGCTATTTTTTATTTTTGAGAAGAACACTATTGGCTGGTTTCTAGAACACTTATTAACTTATCTAATCTATAATTAAACTAAATGTTTGATTAAATCATCAATTTCGGTGTACAGGAACAACCATAGTTATTAATTTAATTTCATAATATCGGTTAATTAAATATTTTTAATATAATAATTATTACTTTTCCACTTTACAAAATTGATAACGTTGTCAAAGCTTGATTTGTGACTACGTTTTCAAAATATTACGTTAATATTGCATATAATTTCTTGAATTTTTAACTTTTATTCATTACATTTTTATTGTTAACGAGTTTTTCCTCCAAATTATTTATTGGAAGTAACAACATAACCTATAAATAGATTTTAGGTCTTATTTGCAATGAATTCATGAGTGTAAAAAATCATAATGTTTTTTCAGGTGAAGAATTATCAGAAGTGATTGGGTTATTTAAATATTAGAAATTTAATTTCATTCAATCAATTTTCGGATGAAGTATTCAAGTTAGATTCACGTTCAGTGGAGGCGTTGTTTAAAGCCTAATATTAAATTATCTGTGCCTCACTACTGCTAGGAGTGTGTGGTTTCCCTCCCAAAAAAAAAAAAAAAAAAAAAAAAAACAGACTACAGTACTAAAAATGTAAACAATGTGAATTTAAACACAATGTAAACAATAACAATATAATTATTGAAACAACAAGTATAGTCAATATAACCTAAAAATTACAATGTACACGTTTCTCATATGTTTGAAAACAGTCATTTCTTCTCCAGTTAATCATTTTTTAAAGTTAATAAGAGTTTAATTGGAGATTAGGTAATCTTTAAATATATTATAGAAAGAGAAAGCACAATTTAATTCGTCATTATGTTAACCTAGTATTTACTAGTACAACATTAAATAATTGTTCTAAAAATCAGCTGTATACCTTTGGTAAATAAAGTCGAGTTTGAAATTTGCACGCTGTTTAGAGGTCCTAGCTGAAGGATAGTTAAAAAGAAATGACCGGTTATTCGTTTAAAAATGGCGGCTGTTTAAACTTTTTAATTCGGATAACCTCTAAAACCAATAATACAATGTTTACAATGTTTACAAGTAAGAAAATATTAGCTTTTATGACAACAAATATTTTTTAAAAATTTCTGTTGCCTATAAACAGAATAATTGATAAAAAAACAGTAAACATTAATTCAATCGCTTAAAACATCAAGATCGTGCTCATTTTTTCAGATTTTGTTTATAATAATTTCTTTCAAAGTTAACAGTTTTTTTACATACACGACGTAAAATGTTTAAATAGCCGCCATTGTGAAACTAATATAGTAAATTGGTTATTTTATCGTTAGTAGACTAACATGCACTTAAAATTGCAAATTATCTTTCAGAAGATATGATTTAATTGGTTAAAACACAAAATATCGATTAGAAGTTTAAATATTTTAAGACATAGTTTCATACAGTTTTTTTTGTTATTTTTTACTCTAAATAATAAATTTGAAGAGAATTTTGGTAAACCATTATATAATAATCTTTTTCTTTACAAAATTTTAATAATTAATTAAATCTTTGTATTATTATTTAAGGTAATAAAAAAATATGGTTTTAGGACTGCAATGGTGAATCCAAGGGCTATACTCAAGTAATCCCTTGAACTAGACCAACAGGGTAGCTGGAATAAAGAAGAAGAATACTTTACCAGCAGCATAGAAAGGGAGATAACAGGTAAGTTTGCACATAGTCATTTCTTTCTCGTAACAGTTTTGCACACATTCCCAATAAAAACTAGTGGCGCATTTTTATCGGGAAGTTATGTTCTACAGTGGCTGTAATGGAAAGATCCAGATACTAGATAACGTAATAAGTACAAATAGCAACAGGAAATAGATTACGTTTTGGGGTTCTTCACGGGCTCGCACGTTGTGATTAAAACCCCGAAGGCTGCGTGACCAAAGAGGAGTGTAGGCTAACTATGCGGACTCTGTATTCTAAGCGACGTCCCGGTTTAATCTAAGCTTTCCAATGCTTGCGGGGCTCGGTACATTTATTTTCCAAGTTGCTTGTGGGATTTGGGTGGCTGGATCAAACATTTAAAGTTCAGAAAACCTTGGAGAACTACCGAAATTAGTTTTGGGGAATGAAAACAGCATGGAGAGGAAGAAAAACTGAGGCTGTATCTGATCCCGTGAAACCAATAAGCAGTAAAGTTCGGTATTCAAACTGCAGTGGAAGAAATGAGGGATGAGGTTGACATTGTGGATGTACATGTTCATCGGCAGCACAAAATCAATTTGGCAAGAACGGAGGCAGAAGCAAACAAATCTTTGCAAAGGAAGCAGAAGGCTGTGAGAAACAAATCTTTTAGGGCTGACAGAAACCGTAATTAAAAATTGGGGATCTGTCAGCCAGGAACAGTAAGATCTTGAGCAAAGGGCAACTCAGGAAAACTATGAGACTCATTACAGGGTACTAAGAGTGAACGTGAATTGGTTAGGAGAATATACTAAGGAGAATTTTTTTTTTTTTTTTAACGTCCGACTATTGTGCACACTTGGGCTAATGCAGACGATGGGATGATTTATAGCGTATGAAAATGCCAAGCCCTGACCGGGAATCGAACCCGGGATCTCGGGGTGAAAGCCCAGTACGCTATCAACTAGGCCACCGTGGAGGCTTACTAAGGAGAAACCGTGTGTAGGTAATGCGAGAAGGAATAGGTCACATAATCTATGATTGTGAGGCTTTTACCAGCAGGAGACAAAGAGTCATTACCAGCCTGAACAACATTGGAACTGAGTAACACCTAGAACCGCATAATGAGACCGAAAAACGTCCACGCTAAATTTCGCAACTACTCTCCCTGCTTTCAAACAGCCTACGCCTACGAACCTAGTTCACAACTGTCCCGTCATCCAATACTCTGCTGATTGGTTCGCAGTGCTCGCGTGTAAAGTAGCTGGTGCACCACATCACATTTTCCTGACACAGCAGCTTCATTCTGACTGGTGCGTACTTTCTCTGATTTTAACAATGAATATCGGAGAAATTACGATTTTAGCAATTGTTGCCAGTATAAATATAGGTCGAAAATTGTTCGGCAGAACATCGAGGAGGTCACCCACTACAGAACAACTACGCGATAACACACCAATTCCCGGAACAACTCTGCAAGACGCCATAACTTGCTCGAGAGGAAATAGGAGGAATCCTGACAACTTTAAAAGAAAACAAGAAATATTTTCCCACCATTCAGAACCGGAAGAGTGCCTCCCCAAAACGAAGTATGTGTAAAATTTTCCCCGTTCATTTCCGTTTCAAGATAGTGACCCGAGTTTTAAAATCTCAAGTGTATGCAGTTTCGGCCAAACGTATTAACCAATAGTATAGAAATTTGGTGCAAAGGTACCATGTAGAAAGCCCTATTGACTTGCTTATAAGATTTTTCGTATTCACTTCCGTTTCAAGATGGCGACCTCTGATTTACAATGAGTGTACGCAGGTTTGGCCAGAAGCGTTAACCGTTTCGAAAATTGATACTGAGGTATCTTGTGTAAAGCCCGAACGACGAATGCGGACGATTTTCTCTCTTTCACTTCCGTTTTAACATTTCGTGCTTCGATATAACGTTGAAAGTGTAGCTGCTGGTTATTTTATGTAATACTGGCTGAACAGCAAGACCTATTATAATTCTGAGCGCTTCTGAAAGAGCATGGCATTTTCTTAAAGTTCGTACAGTAACATTTTTGGTAAATATTACGGTTACCGGTTAAATTGTCAGAAAAGGTAAGAACAAATCTGTAAATTAAATTAATTAAAATTATACCGCGAGTTATTTGAACTACCAGTAAAAGTAGAATACCAACGCAACGAAGTTCGGTCACAGGGTACTTTTTGTGTTAACATTTCTTACCTCGCAATGTTCTAATGTTTTGTTACTTACTTGCGCCTCTGCAGACGTCTCTCTTGAGTACGCACTGGTTTTTAAATGTCCTGTACCCGTAAGTCGGCGAATACGCGCAGACTTGTTTCCTCCACGGTGGACAAATCCTGATACACTTGATTGCGCCGATAACTTTCTTTATAAAATTAACCACAGCTACGACTTTCTTAATTATCTGAGCTATTTTCGGTATGTTTATCTTGATGCAAAGAGGAACAAGGAGTTGACAACTTGTACACCAGAATTCGCGGTCTGTTCTTGAGGTATTGTGTAATACAACCCGTATGGAGTAGCGGTGCTCCTTCTACCACATCTACGAGCACGTGTTAGCTACTACGTCTTTTACAATGGTCTTATTAAAAGTTACTTCCTCATCGTCGGACAGCTGGAAATAAGCGTCCACGTTCTCGTATAGTGCTGAAACAAACCATAAAGTTTCGATTAAGGATATATTGTAAATCAGGAAATTTTAATAACTAATAGCTTGTAAATTATGAATGTGATCAAAGTAATTTTATTTTAATTTGTTATGGTGTTGTTAGTTAAGAAATTGCTTTGACCAATAGTCAGTTAACACCGCTCGGTAACACAGTAGCAACGCGTGGTAACATTAAGGTAACAAAACGGCAGGGCTAAATAGTAAGGCAACAATTCAGTGTTGTAGAGAGGCATCTCTATCAGAACAGTAATAAGGCAGCAGATATCGTTAGGACAGAATCAACTTTAGGTAGCAAAGCGGTAATACTGGACAATACGGTGGTAATTCTAAACAATTAAGCAAAAAAAACTGAACAGGATTGGCAACAACAATGGGAAGAAAATTGATAACGATAGGTAACATCGCGGAATCATTGGGTAACAAAGCAGCGATGTTGGACCATGTAGGTAACTCTCAATACGTAGGAACAAATTTGGCGAGAAATTAGTAATTGGCAACAACGATGGGAAGAAAATTGATAACGATAGGTAACATCGCGGAATCATTGGGTAACAAAGCAGCGATGTTGGACCATGTAGGTAACTCTCAATACGTAGGAACAAATTTGGCGAGAAATTAGTAATTGGCAACAACGATGGGAAGAAAATTGATAACGATTGGTAGCATTGCGCAATCATTGACTAAAAAACAATATGCCTACCATGTGCAAACCTCTAAGTGTATGTCATAGCTGTATGTAACAAGGAAAAAGTTTCATTTATAGGTATGAAAACTTTCTTCTGTGAAAAACAGACAAAGTAGGAAGGCTTAGTTTAGCAGTCAAATAAATTAAACATTTTTATTGGCCGCCATGTTGTTTCAAATTGGTATATCACAGTTTCATATGTTCACAGCCCTATGTAACAAAGAAAAATGTTTCTTAAAAATACGTGAAGCAGTTGACCCTTGAAAAGAAGACAATAACTTTACAAAAACCCAAGATTTTCATCTTATAGAAAGAAGTTTTTTTTTAAAACACTTTAGAAAATATTTTTTTATACCCAGCTCTTAAATGCACCTTTACACTTTACGGGGAGCTAACAGGTGAAATTTTACGTTTTTAGGCCTTGCTTTTTTGTGTTTAAATACAGTGAATAATCAGTGAGTGAGTGATTAATTTTCGTTTTTGTGTTCCAAATATCAGTTCTCTAGGTTTTTTGAATCTAGATGCATGGATGGTTCGTTTTTACCACATTTTACTTCTTTTCGGGGTGAATATTTTTAAATCGTTTCTTAGTGGGCACCTTCCTAATCTTAACTATAAAATTACAGATATTATGTAGTGAGTTGGATTATATACAACACAAAAATTAAAACCACT
>CM040185.1:65292539-65307539 GCA_022606455.1 Callitettix versicolor
ACAAGGTTAGTTTTCGTATTTTTAATGTAATTTTACAGTTTAAAATCTCAATATAGGTACATATTAATGTTGATTATGAAGAAGACGAAATCAGATAAGGCTACCAAGATAAAATAATGAGATACTTTTGGAGATTTACTTCTATCACATCAACTAGACAGCTGCGTACTGCGGTTACTAGATATGCAGATTGTTAAACTTTCTGCATTCCGTTGTAACAATATTCAACTTTTAAATTAAAATTGTAATTCCAATTTTCTACGTGCTTCCAATTAAATCTGTTTACAATGTTGATCGTACTGAATCTGTCCCCTATAAGACTATGGTAATTACCGATGCAGATTACTTCTCTATTTGTAAAGGGAGATAAAATTGGGTGTGATATTTCGTTTTTAAGTCACGTATGTGGAAATATGACTCCTTTAAGATATTTTCAAATATAGCCCAAGTATTTTTGCTTTTTATGATTCAGTAAACCAAATCATATATATACAAAATGTAAAAGCCAAACACATTCCTTCATACGAGACATTTAAAATGAGATACAAGCATAATTTTATCTTAACAAATAGCGGTGTGATCCGTGTTTTTAAATTAACGTGTTTTATGGAATGGATTCAATATGGCCGACTCTTATTACCCCAGAATCATCTGATAATCAGCTGATAATGTTCCTTACGTGGATATTGGCAACGGTTGTGGTTATCCATTGCGCATGCGTTTGAGAAAGTCCTTACACCGCTGCAGAGCGAAAGGCCGCACAAGGGTGTGTAGTCGTCAGTGCATGCGTATTCCTCACAAGGTAATCTAGCCCGTACTGGTTTAACGGGCGACGGAACAATTGCGCTATCACTGAAAATCCTCTCCACAGAGTCTGCTATCACTAGCTTTGCAAACTATGTTGCCTGAGAAGTAGCCAAAGCAAGGCAAGCTGGAAAATATTAATTTCATAACATTCAATTCATAATCTTCCGTATACATTATTACGCTAAACATTCCGATTGGTTTTGTGCCAAAATTAAGGACCTGCGTTATTGAAGCTACATATAGGCTACAGGTTCGTCAGAACACCAGAGAACTCTAAAGTCTCATAAGTTTTCATTTTATGGTTTTCCAATAGAGTAACACCAACTTAAAAACCGATCAAATGTATGTAAACAAAATTGAAGGAGCAGTTTAAAGTTTCCCTGTGAGAGTGCAGCACAATGCAGTCATAGGTGACAGAAAACATTTTGTACCAAAACAGCTGATTGTTAAAAAACATTTTTGAAAATCTTATTTAAATTATTAGTAAGACTTAAGTAATTATTGAATGGATCAGTTTTGCAAAGAAGAATCGGAAAGACAATCTAGGCCAGTTGTAATATGTAAGTGTTATTAAATAAAAATCTCTGCTTTTAATAAACAGTAAATACTGTAGGCTAATTTGGTATGTAATGAAAAAACCGGTTAAAGTAGGTTTCATTTCAGTAAATATTTCGGTTTTGGGTACAGTAAATGTTTCAGTAATGTACAGTGTAATGAGGAGATACATCGACTGGTTGGACATGAATCTGCAATTGAGTTCATTGGACCTGAGCCGGCTTTAGGGATCTCTCGGTCGTTGGCCAGGTCTGCTATAGGTGGAGTAATAAGCAACACCAGGCAAGATGGGATAACCTCCATGGGCATTCTCATACGAAGCGCCTCTTAAACATAGTTCCATATGGAGGGCTTAAACGGATGGCTTAAACGTGTTGGGCAGAGCACAACTCAGGAAAATCATGGGATAATTACTGTTCACTGTGGTATCAGGGTGTAAATGAACAGGATAGCTATGTACTATGGTGAATAGGTTATGTACTATGGTATGTACTATGGTTATGTACTATGGTGAATAGCTATGTACTATGGTGATGGATGTACCGTGTGTAGGTTATGCAGGAAACATGAGGAGACTGCAGGACACATAATCCTGGATTGTAAAGCTGTTGTTGGTAGGAGGCTAAGGGTTTCCAGTTTCAAGGACCTTAGGGATCTTCAGGCGAATGAGCTAATTAGTGGATTGTTGGAACGTACCAAGGGAATCAATCTGTTAAACTATAGTACTCAATAGGTTTAGTTACACAATAGGTCTGTGATCGCAGTGCCTGGGGATGTATTATCCCTTCCTCTAGTTTGAATCTAATCTAATGTACAATGTTAGAATTCATTCATTACCGCAGGGAGGTGCAGACTACCTGCACCTATTAAGAGGATTTAGACGTCCTAACACTAAGTGTGTGTCCGAGTCTAACACACACTTACACTTACAACACTACACTTATGACTTTATAGAGGCCGTCTCGGTGGCCTAATTGGTAGCGTACTGGGCTTTCACCCCGAGGACCCGGTTCGATTCCCGGCCAGGTTTTGGCATTTTCATTCGCTATAAATCATCCCATCGTCTGCATTAGCCCAAATGTGCACAATAATCGGGCGTTAAAAAACAAAACAAAAGTAATACTTTACACTTACACTGACGTTTAGGGAGGTGATAATAGCCTCAATGTGCCTTTTGCCTTAAAATAAATAAATTAAAAAAAGTCATTAATTTTATAGGTTATAGTTTTAAATACGAAAATAGAACAAAGTAAAGCCTATTATATTAAATAACCTAAGTAGAACGAATGATATTGTTTTATTAACAGGTTATATAAGTATTAAATATAACTATAACGTATTTTAACAGAATTTCGTACTGACAAAAAATACTAGGCCTATTTGTTTTTGCAACGATTGTACTTAGGGAGATATGTACAGTAATCTTAAACTACAAATATTGAATTAAAGATTAGTGTCAGTGATATAATTTCAGTTATTTAATTTACAAATTCATGTTTTGTTTTACTTGCAATTACGGATAGCGATTTCGTAAAAAAACGTTCTAACCTATTTTCCATTTTGTTAGTGTACCAACAAGGAAAATTATAATCGCCACATACTATAGGCTATTTTTCACACGTCGCGTAGCCAATAACTATCTACCTTCTTGCTGTACATTGTTCATATTATTCGTTACTTTTTCCCATTAACTGCAGACACACTAGTTATTTTATTTCACATCATGTAATAAGCACAGCGGTTTTGCTTACTCCTTTGGAGCAAATTTATAATAAACGCAGAACGCTATCGCTGACGTGTGGGGATTTCATTCGAACTCGTTACAAAAATTGGTTTTAATTATAGCTTGGGCAAGTTCGTTACCCAAAGTGATCGGTTCAACAGTTTCAAAATGGAGGTCAATTTAAATCTTTAACCATAGAATTGCTACGTAATTTACATTTCATTTGTCCCTTTCTCATCTGGCAGCGTCGTAAATTATTGCTAATTTGAGAGCTCCTTCTGATCGATTATTGACGCACTCCTGATTGGTTCGCTGTAGTCGAATTTACAATAATCGATTGATGGCAGTTCAAGTTTTTTTTCGATAGCAAAACAATTCATTAAGAATTTCTCTTTTTAAATCTATACTGGCTTAACGTTTGTGTTCCAACTGCTGCAAGCTGTAGGTTATGTCAGCTCAGCCTACTCGCTTCCGAAGATGTTAATTTATTTTTGTTTTTGAGTTAGAAATAACTTACAAAATGGATCATAATTTGAATCAAGTGATATTCGAGAATTAATAATAGAAAATAATGATTTTTCTCATAAATATTCTGGAGGAAAATTAAAGTGGGAAGAAAAAGAGCTTCCCTTTAGAAATAATTATCTTACCAACTTCGTAAACAATGTACTTTTTCAACTTTTCAATGGTTTTAGTAAAAATAAGTAGCAATAAGTACATATTTTTTACGTTTGTGTTAATTACAGATAGAAAATGAAAAACAATTTTCAGAAATTCATCCTTTAAATTTCTAGATACGAAAACACTCTTATTATAAAGTTATAGTTACTTAATTTTACTTAATATTATAAAGTAGTATTTTCTGAAAGCATTGATATATAACACTTTATGTTTATCGCTGAGCTATTATTTTTTACAATTTTTTAAGAATAATGCTGCATATTATGGTCAAATAACCATAATATACTCACCATGTTTGGTGAGTATATTTTGGTTATATAACCAAAATACTCACCAGTTTCAGGGTTAAAAACTCATGACGTTTTCGTCTTATTTGTTAAAATTTAATTTTACCATTTTAATCAGCATTACAAAATGGCATACATCAGCATTTCAAAATTGTTGAAATTGTATTTCACAGCGGTCATAGTCAATGTTCATATATTCAATAGTTTATTTATCCCGTTCTGTTAAATGGATGATTGTGATGGTGAAATTAGAATTTCAAAAAATAGTAAAATGAAAAATGATTCTTCCACGCGACGTCAAGACAGCTGCGTGCCGCGATTGATTCTTTACTTCTAATTCGTCAGCATTGCTGTTAGTATCTGTGCATTTGAAGGCGCATGTGCACCTCGTATAGGCACTGCTGGTTTCGTATCTAATAATTATAATTAGGAAATTAATTCTTTAACAATTGGCTCCATTCATCTTCTTATAGTTAGATGGAAATTAAAGTATTTTTGATGTACCTCAATTTAGTTTTTAAATCTTCTGAAATATTGCGAATTGTATTCTTCCGGTTTCAAAAATTGAGGTAGTTCTTGTTCGTTGTAATACAACCATTTTTAAAATTTATTTGCATTGTTTAGGTGAAACTAATTCAGTTAATTTATCAGTTATATTTTATGCTAGGGAACACCCATGCTCACTACGTAATTTCATTTATTCATAGTGTTTTAAATATTTTAATTTGTTACTGTAGCAGAAAATATCAAAATTTAATTACTTAAAACTGTCACCATAGCAACCTATATCAATGAAGTAATATATTCAAAGTTCCATTAAATCCCGACAAATGAAAATATTTTGTTAAAACTACTTTTTACGTATATTTTTAAGGGTTGCAAATGAAACATTTTCTTGATAATCGTTTTATTTATGCATTCAAATTATTATCCTAAATTTCGCTTATTTCGTTTAGGAAAACGTTATTCTATTTAAAAATCTTCTAATTCATTCAGATGTAGTTTTACATAAATAATAGAATTTTTTATAGTTTTGCCTTATTAATAAGGTTGAATTGTACAGGTAAAAACAATTTGAAAATACTCTGAAAATAAATAAAAAGTATGTTTAGAGGGTGGATCAATAAAAATTTCATTTTTTTTACACTTCAAATATGAAATTAAAAAAGTAAATTTTGTCATGTCTATGAATATCACTATAAAAAGTGTATTATAAAGTTTCATAAAAACGGTCAAATTTTGTAATGTTATCCTTAATTGAAGTTTTTACACACACACACACACACACACACACACACACACACACACACACCATATTCGTAAATAACAATCTTAACGACCTCTCTACAGGTCGCATTCCAAAGCCCCGGGTCTTGATATTGCCTTGATGGTTGCTCCAACAACGAATCTTATTCTTAAAGAAATTCACCGACAGTGAAAAGAGATTTTTTTCAGTCAGTTACTTTTTATAACCTTTTTTTTGTGTGTTTAACGTCCGACTATTGTGCACACTTGGGCTAATGCAGACGATGGGATAATTTATAGCGTATGAAAATGCCAAGCTCTGGCCGGGAATCAAACCCGGGTCCTCGGGGTGAAAGCCCAGTACGCTATCAACTAGGCCACCGAGGCGGCTCTATATTTTTTCTTTTTTTTAGTTTTTAAAAACTAAACTTATTAATTATTTTAAACTTTTTATAACGTTTCACCTATTTGAGAAGGTAGTAAATAACAATAAAAAAATTTCGTGATAAAGGTTTAAATAACGTTATACGGAGACTATACTTTTCTGGGTTGTTTAACTCCTATTTATGCGGATGTTAATAATACAGAGTGCTACAAAGTTTTTAGTGTTTCTGCGTCGTTTAATTAACGTTAAACAGTTTCTTCAAGCACTTTGAGTTTAGTCGACTTCCCGTCATCAACACTTGCCTTTCTTGACGTAGGTGAAATCTGAAAACAAAAGATACAGTTATCCTACGGCCTACTGACTGACGAGATAAATAATATAATTTCTGTTTCCTTTTTTTGGCATGTTCTTGAGTCCATCATCAGATCCATTATAACACAAATAATACCTTTCAACAGAGTTTACTCCATTTGAAGGTACTTGAGTTTTTTTAAATCACAAAACACTCACATCACGAACACAAAAACACGAAGTACGGGTTGGTAACGTTTGGCCTGGACTTTGAATATAAACGGACTAGAATTGCAGCCACCATTATAAAAATCGTGTTCGATATCAGCGGCTAAAGTCCAAAAAATTGTACTGTTTGTTGTTTCAAACTCCGAAAGCTGCAAGGACAGGAATAGGCAGTACTATAATTTATTTAACAGTAGTTGAACAAGCTGCCGCAAGATGTCACGAGCAACGAACACTCATATATCTTTAATAACGGTTTTAATCTGGTAAGTTCGTATTCAGTAGTCTAGTGCGCATTTCTAGGTGAGCAGCTCGAGACTGATTTTTTTTTCAATCTCCAAATAAAGTAATCTGTGTTAACAAGTATTGTTTGTGTTTTGCTGAGACGAATGGCGCTTGACGCTCAAAGCTACTGTATTCTTACTGTAAAAAGTGGACTGTTGTGTCAAAAATCGTAATGTAATATTCGATCATTAAAATTTATATTCATTACATACAGAAGGTGGTAGTAACGAAGAGGACAGACATTCAAGACAAACAGACAGGAAAACAACTCTACGCTATCCTCTGTCCAGTTCTGAGAATCACATAAAGTATGACGTCAGCATTATAGTCCAGCCACTTAGAAAAGGACCTGTGCGAGAATTTCTCGCCCCTTCCAGCTCCCTCCAACAGTCCAGTGACACAGTGTTTGCCAATCTGAGTACAGACGTTTACTACTCAGCAATAGTGAGTGGAAAAGGAGGGAACTATTGTGAGGACTCTACCTCTCACTAGTACATTTCTTTCTCTCTGTCCCACTGTTGTTCTTAGCAGGCCGTTTTCTAAGCGGTTGATCTATACCATTCAGGAGACTAGAAGAATACTTATTCTAATACGGTTGGTGAAGTAAAAAGCAGTACTTTATTTATAATATAATTTTTTACTTTATATTATGCAACAGCGAGAGCTCATGTAAGGGTAACGTAACGATAATTATTCAAGTACTAATTTTTCATCAAAACTTACGTCCCTTTAGCGACTATGGAGTGTGGCTGGAAATGAGATAGGGTTCATCTGTGCCCTTGAAACTGACCTAGTTTAAAACCCCACTCCGTAATTGCTACAAGTAGCGTTTGCATTCGAATACTTAACCTAATACGTTAATCCTAAACGTTAAATAGAGTACTGTATGTGTGAATGGGATCATTTGTACGTATTGAAAAGTGCCTGTTAGAGGCTACTGATTTGCTACGACCATCTGAAAACACAGCGCTATTAATTGATCGTCAAAGAACTATATTCGTGTTTTTTTGAAACTATAGACTCGCATTTTTTCCGAATAACCACGTATTCGGATAATATGACGTTTGTATAGTCGGGGGTTCGAATAACAGAACACGATTTTAATAAATGTTTAAATTACTTACTCGCTCCTCTGCAGACGTCTCTCTTCAGTACGCAGTTATTCTTAAACGTAACATAACCATGGGTTGGCGAGTAGGCACACACTCGGTTCCTCCACGGTGGACAAATGTAGAAACACTTAAACTGCCCCAGAAGATTCTTTATGACTTTAACCAGTCCTATGATTTTTTTAATTGTATTGAATAGGTTAGAAAAGTTAATGAAATTTGCAGAAACAAATTTCTTTGCAGGTTCTAGTGGTGCAGGATTGAAGACCTTGATTAACGTATCATTTAATAATATTGGTCTTCTTGTACGGATGGTCGCTCTTGTAGGCTTCTCTGTAGTGGTAATGACCTCTACAGGAGTTGATGTCAAGTAAACCCCATAAGAGACATTATTAGCACCCTCAACCACATCTACCAGTTGTTTATTTTCTATTATTTCTTTTACAATTTTCTTATCAAACGATACCTCCTCGTTATCGGCCAGTTGGAACAAACCATCCACGTTCTCATAAAGTGCTAAAACACATGTTAAACCATCACTTAAAGGAATTCAAATCAAGAAATAGAAGTAAGTTATCTTACAGATTATGCATTTGATAATTATTGTATCTTGTGTCATTGTTTGTGAGTAATAAATTCGTTTATAAAATAGTGAATCATCAGTGCTTGGTAGCAAAGCGTTGTCGCTTTGACAAAGCGAGGTAGCAAAGCAGCAACGATGGACAGTTTTATGGAACATTAAAATTTAAGACAATTTTTAATTCAAACACATACATACTTTCGGTGTATTGCACAGTTTGGTAGCAAAGTGGCAATGCTGACAGTAACAGTAAGCTAAAGCTAGGCAGAAAAAACATAACGGAGGACACAGTTCTTTGAGAACATTAACGTGTGTGGAAAAAACACTGTGTTGCACAGTACGGTAGCAAAACAGAAAAGCTGACATTACAGTAACAACACAAATAATAGGTCAACAATTTTCGGTAGCATTGAGATAAAGCTATGCAGTAAAGCGGCAACGGTGAGCGGTTACAAAGAATGTTAACATTTGAGATAAAAACGCTGTACATCACTTTAGTAACGTTTGGTAGCATATCTGCAACGCTCACAGTCCTTTAGCAACACTGTATAGTAAGTCAACAGTATTCGATAACACTGAGGTAAATCTATGCAAAAAAGCGAAAAAGATGGACATTGCGGTAGTAAGCACCTTGCAGCACAATATTTGAATGATGGATAGTACATAGGTAACGATGTACAATACAGTAGCAACACTTGATAGTCAACAACGATTGGTAGCGCAATACAACGGTAATAGCATTGAGATATTGCTAGAAAAAAAACGGCTACGATGGACGAAGATAAAAAGTCGTATCATATTTAGTCGAGTTGGATAGAAAAGTGGCAACACATTTCAGTATAGTGGCAACTGTGTATAGTAACGGAGCAAAGCTGGACAACAGTGGTAACGTTTGATTAGAGCACGTTTTATAATAAGACAACGAAGTCTGATAGCGTAGCGGCAACGCTGGGTAACTGTGGCAACACTGAGTCAGAACTGAAAACGTTGTAAGGTAACACAGTTTCTTCAAATGGCAATACTTTATATTGCATGGTGTCAAAATTAACTAGTACAGTGGCAGTATAATGCAAACAAAGCGGTAATATTTAATAGCGCAAAGGAAACCCTTTATTGTAAAGAAGTATAACAGTGAATATCTCAGAAACAAAGGATTTTTTTTTGTGAAGCACTTACTTGAGATAATGAACTGTTCCTTCTCGTCGTATTTTCCGGTTTTGCTGTTGATTATACTCTCCGGTAGACGTGCTATTAATCTACTCACATATTCCTTAGTAACGTTGTCTGGTACTGTAACAAGATAAATATTTAACTTACTACTGCTAACTTATATTTTCCTGTTATTAATACGTACGTTAAAATATGCAATATTATTAAAATTAATAGACACTGTTGAAAAGGTAGGCGAGGAAATCTATGGAAATTCGACAAAAGTAACATCAATTTGGGAAAGTGTACGATAGGATTTTAAGCAGAAATTTGTTATTTACTGGAACGTCCAACTGTGCCTAAATAAAATGACAATTTGAAATGAGCAGATTACAGGACGAACAGCCAGGCTGCTCAATCAAGACCATAAGTACACACTTTTACTGTTCCATGTTAGTGCGGGATGCCACCAGAACTTGATTAAGCTCTGAACCATAATCCAGATGATGGTGAGTATGTCTGGTCACAGAGGTTACGAGGGAAATAAAAAAACTACTATCAAAAATGGCAGCCAGGACCTCATGCATAGTTCCAGAACCGGCGTGTGTATCAGTAACACCTTCGTCAGAACAAATTTAAAAAATTGGATTGAGAAAATGACCCTGAACCGATGGACAGTGACCTCTAGAACTAAGTCGTATGGAATCCAATAAGCACGACAGTTTAAGTTTTACTTTGAAGACGTTCTTAAAATGTAAATTTAATGTTTAGGTGTTAGATTTTAAACAGTAGAAAGGGATTAAAGGAAGCAGGGAAATATAGTTTTAGATTTTCTTTTGTTGGTAGTTTGTAAGCATTGGATTCTATGACACGTAGCAGTAATGCTTACGTATCTTTCCTTCCGTTTTTTGTTTCTCGTACGATACGGAACATTCAAGAAGCACTTAAGTAGGTTTAGTTCAAAAAACCTGTATTGCAGATTGTACGACGAGTACACTGAAAAAATAGAAAGTCTACTTTTGAAGTGTGAAATATTGGGGTGGGAAAAACTGAACAAAAGTTGGAAACCTAACGATAAACGTTCTAAAAGTCACAAAGGACATTGATTGACTCCTTTTTTGTTTCCAGGATTCTAAGGATCTCCAACTTAGTTACGTAGTGTACTGCTGAAAGTCATTGATGGAACTGGTCTTCTGAATTAGAACCTTAGAGAGTTGCTCAATTGATCCATTGATCGCGTGGTGCCATGGGAACCAGTCTCCGGCGAGGTTATATCAGTCTCCATAACCTCTAAAATCAATCAACGAAAGGAATGGAACTAAACTCGATTGACTATATACTGGTATGTTAACAGAAATCTAAAGCCTTATGTGACAAATGGGTACCTTCCACTATGATAAAGAAGTCTTATATTGAAGTTAGCAATATTATTGTTACGTATGTTATATTATTGAATATAAACGTACAGAAAGTACAACCATAATTATAAAAAGCATGCTCGACATTAGCTACTAAAGTCCAAGTAATTTGACTATCTGCCGCTCCAAGCTGCAAGGATAGGAGAAAGATGTTTGAGAAAATAGACAGTACTATTTTATTTAATTAAATGTAGTTGAACACTCTGCCGCTTGATGTCACTAACAGCGAGAGGTCACGTATGACTCATAACGGTTGTCATTCTAGTACTCAAGGGTTGTGCATTTACTTACCCTTATATATACGTCCTTCTTCCGCTTTCACGTCATCGATCGGTACAAATTCCGGCTGTGGAACCACCTTCCGTTCTAAAATTTGTTAAAAAATATGTAAGTAAAAGACATTTCATATTTTACTCTTCGTATAAATACTATTAGCCATTAAAAAGTGTCAAAACTACAAAAGGTACAAATCTAATGACAAACAATTCCCTTATTATATTATGACTTTAAGTCAACCGATTTAACTGTTCTCTTGTTTTCATATTTTCAACTTTCATGACCTATCAAGACGAAGTAGTTTGGGAATCGATCCTTGAGTGTACAAATTTTTGAAACGAAGCTTTTATTGTTAACTCTAGCGAGAGGAGTGAATAGAAAAAACGTCTTCCGAACTGAAGAATGTAACGCAAATATGAAACGAGCCGGCAAAGGAATTTCGCTTCTCTATTTTTTTTATTTTTTTTTCACTCCTTTTCGATAACAGTACACGCCTAGTATTATACGAAAACGTGTTGCTTTGGTTTTGGTATTTTTCTTAAGTTGAAGAACACGTGCACGTCGTAACCGTTTATAATAAATTTGAAATTTATGTAAACGTTTATAACAATTGTTGTTAATATTGCTAGTTTTTAACAATATAACCTGAAACTTATATCAGCTGTTCGTTACGAATTCATATAAAACAGCTGATCTTTTATCATAACTGCAGTAAATAATACTTATCTTAGATTCACGTATTTATTTATTTAAACAAAACAAGATAGTGTAAGTTATTTAAACTAATTA
The DNA here is from genome assembly GCA_022606455.1 of Callitettix versicolor. Lineage (NCBI taxonomy): Eukaryota > Metazoa > Arthropoda > Insecta > Hemiptera > Cercopidae > Callitettix > Callitettix versicolor. Next base: position 65,304,345 of record CM040185.1, read on the forward strand.
TATATTCAGCAAAGGTATCATTAACAAAAGTTTTGCTTTTGTCGGTAACTTACATGTTTACTTTTTCATGTTTAACATTTTTTAGAACTTTCCCCAGTATAAAAAGCGTATTCTAAGTTTTTGACAAAGATTATATATATATATACATCTATATCATAGTTGTCATTATATCGTAAACTATTCTGCCGTTAATATTTTCAAAATAAAAACAACCCTTAACGTATTTCAAAACACTCTTCTTTTTTTCGTCTATAAGCCAGTTTATGTATTTTTCTTTAAAAACTTTAGAAATTTTGAAATTGGTAAAATTTTGAGCTTAAAAAATATATAAAATTAATACGTATACAGTTATTTCTAATATGAGGGTACATAAATAAATATTTTTTTAAAAGTAAAGAGCCAAAGACTCTGTTTCGCGTTAATATAACTACACTATCCGGCGGTGCCCAAAGGGGATAATGAAGCGTTTTATTTTTAGCCGTAATATACAATAACTATTATTTGAGTAGATATAACGCTATTGATATATTTGAGTATTTAACCCTGGCTGCCTCGGTGGCCTAGTGGAATGGGTACTAGGCTTTCACCCCGAGGACCCGGGTTCGATTCCCGGCGAGGGCTTGGCATTTTCATACGCTATAAATCATCCCATCGTTTGCATTAGCCCAAGTGTGCACAATAGTCGGACGTTAAACACCAAAAGAAAAAAGTATTTAATCTTCACTTTATAAAAGCCAGAGTGTACTTAAATCCAAACGTCAAAACAACAGCACTACCTATCGGATTTAATTAAAACCTCTCTAAACACAGCAGCGGTGTAAAATATTTGTTTATAAAAAGAGATATGGCGGTTAAATCACTATCCTGGCAATACTAATATATATATATATATATATATATATATATATATATATATATATATATATATATATATATATATATATATATATATATATATATAATATATTATATGAAGTATTGACTACAAGATTTTTATTAGGATTGTTTTGAAGTACAGTAATGTATTTAGATGAAACGTAACATAGTAAGAAAAGATATTTTAACACTTCGCCTATTTTAAAATATGATTTTATGTTAATATTAAATTACCCATTATTTTTATAAGTTTTCTTTCCATAATCGATCAAATATGGCCAAAAACCATTAGCGTTGTTAAATCTTATGACCTAAGTCGTTTGAAAAATATATTGTAGTAGTGGAACAGACCGACGAAGTGAAAACTTAATTTTATATAACGCATAGTTTCCAGTTGTTAAGGCTCTAATAATCTTGTTTGCTGTATAGTTCACGAATAATAACGACGATAATTGTAATGAAAATATATGGGACTCGGTAGTCGAGGTGACTAAATCACTGGTCAGTCTGTTGCGTCTCTGAACTGCACCTTATGGTTCAAAGTTATAGCCGCGGTTACTCCCGTTGCTTTTCCTTTGCTGATCCCTCGTCCTCATTAGTCTAACTGATTCAAAGTATGAACGTATATATATATATATATATATATATATATATATATATATATATATATAATGTGTGTGTGTGTTTGTACAATTTTAAAAAAATAAATATTTCATGTAAAAAAACAGAGGCATAACCGTGACAGCCAAAGCCTTAAAATCTACTAAATTTGTTATCAACAAAGAAGATAAATTTTCAGATGCGTCCATAGACGTTTTTACGTCCATAATTATATTTATCTTTTCAATCAATTTAACCACAGCATTTCGTTTGTAAGAAGTATTTTTTATAATAAAGTAATATTTTTTTTACTTATAATAAAGTAATAGTACTGAACATTTTATGTATCGTACAACACCATCCTAAAAAACTTACCAGCAGGAAAAATAATCCCATCAATTTCTTCGTTTACGTCAATATATCTCTCTGGCAACCTGGCAGTTACGCCCGCTGAAAACAAATGAGAATGATAAGCGAAAATTAAAAAAAATTGTCTACAGCCACAAAAATATGGAGTTTTCAGGAAAACTAATAAACTGGTATAATTTCTCAAAATCTTTTTACCAGACTTAGTTCAAATTTGGAAATGAAGATCTGTAACACGAATCGGTTTAGTATGAAATAACGCAACTGTCTCGCAGATCAGTGGGAAACTATTTCCAAAAATATCTTCTTTTATCTAACCTTGTTTTTTAAAAAATCTAATTTCACTATCATAATTTTCATATGAAACTTTCAAAATAACATTAAAAATAAGAAAAAGAACCTTGACCGTCGTCAAATTGAATTTCGTAATGTCAACGAATTTTGAAAATTAATAATGCTAATTTACAAGTTTTTTTTATTTTCAGTCAGCGATTCTAAAACAGCTGAACGGATTTTGATATTATATTGTTCTCATGCTATTACTATAATCGACTTTCGTTTCAAGTTAGAATCAATCAAAAGTGAAAAAAAAGTCAAAACGGGTTTTTAATTTCTGACCGATCGAAGCGAGATTTACATTAATTTGATACGAACTTGCTTTGTATGAAGCGTGAAAATGAAAATTTTTTCATTCGCTTCCGTTTCAAGATGGCGGCTTATGATTTAATCGTGACATGTGTAGTAGCTGGATATTTCCTCTAGTACTGGCTGAATGGCATAAGCTATTATAATTTTGACCGCTTCATGGAGAAAGAGCCTAACGTTTCTGGTATATTACGGTTACCGGTTATATTGGCGCAAATTGTTACGAGCGCTTCAGACCGTTGTCGTAGAGCGATGGCCAATCAATTAATTAAAAATAAATTTACAAGGTCTATTGTTACTTCAACTAATTGTAAAATAAAAAAGTGCATTTTGAAAACTGAAATCATTGCCACTTTAAAACTTAATTATCTGGCCAAGCTCGTAACGTTTTCCGGCCATTTAATCTGTAACAGTAATGTTTAAGAAAATATTATTGGTCCAGCTGTATTGAAAAACTTGTGTTATTTTCCAATGAAGCTGCCAAAACTATGATAGGTCTTGCCGTTCTGACAGTATTACAGGAAATATCCAGCAACTATTCTCGTCATCGTTGAATCAGAGACTACCATCTTGAAACGGAAATGAGTGCAAAACATTTTTTAAACATCCATCGTTTAGGATTTATACAAGATAACTTCGTACAAAATTTCAAAACAGTCGGTTAATGTGTTTGGCCAAAACTTCGCAATAAACAAACACACAAACCAA
>CM040185.1:65312539-65440039 GCA_022606455.1 Callitettix versicolor
ATTAATTCTCATGATTCATGTGTTAGTTTTGAAAAAATTCTCTTCATATGTCAGCCAGACAGCTTAGAATAATTTAACTGATAATAAATTGGTATTTTTAAACGGCCTCGATCATATTTACACATTTTATCTGCATAGAATAGCTTAAGTTCAAAGATGTGTTTTTGTTTCGTTGATAACAAAAATAACGTCTTTGAATAATTGAAGATGTTATCACGATACCAATAAATCTTTGAAAGAATAACATAATTGTTCAGGTGTTTATCGTAAATAAACTTGCTAAATTTGAAGATAGTACACGAAAGCAAACAGTACGTTTTAAATTATTTACCTCCGTTATAAATGTTGTGAAGATATATGCAATGTAGCTTGTAAGATAAACGTAATCTGGTTCGTAGAATACTAAGGTAAACACGAAATAATTATGGAAAATATGTGACTTGCCGTGACATACAGTTATGATTTAAAATGGAACACCACATTTATAATTTTTGGTTTTTTTATATAAAAAATGGATTTTTACGAGGCAGCCTCAGTCCTGAAACTAAGTTCAGTTGGGTAATAAAAATAGAAGTAGTACTGTACAATTTTTTGTGTGTGGATGTTTAACGTCCAAACTTTACGCCATTTAGACTAATGAGGACGAATGATCAGTGTTAACGGTAAGGGAAACGCAACGGAAGCAACTGCTGTCCGAACTAAGAACCTTTAGGTGCGCAGTAGACTGACCGGTGCTTTATCCACTTCGACCACCGAGCTCCACACGTACAGGAAAACTAATAATTGCAAAATAATTTACATACTTTGAACTATTTTTCTACGTAACCCCCACCATTTTGTAACCTACCGTAGTACGGCACAAATCTTTCCTATGCATTCTTCGTTGATGAAATCGAATTTCCAAGAAGTATAATCTGTGGTTACTGTATGAAAATACGCTTCCATCACGTCAGCAAGACAGCTGCGTTATGTAGGGCAGAACGGATCTAACGGTTTCCATTTTAAATGCGGTTCAAAAGTATGCCATCCAACATACAAAATTTGTTAACTTACAAGAAAATAAAACATCGTGATAAATTACAATTATATCACGAGGCACGCAGCTGTCTCGCTGACTTGTAAGAAGCTAATATTATTTAGGTTCAGTCTTTAGATAATCTGAAAATGTAATTTCACATTCGTAATCTGGAAAAAATTAGTATTTTAATTTTTAAAATTGATCCCAGACCGACATCGCAGTTGTGGTTTTTAACTTCAATGGGTTTTAAAAACAAGAGCTGAATCGTATTCAGCTGATTCATTCAGTTGAATACGAAGGTAAAATCTGATTTTCAAAAACAGTTTAACAAACAGTATGACTTTTTTTAGGTTTGAAACTACTGCCATTTTAAAACTGTTAAACAAATTTTGCTCGTTGTGAGATTTTTGTGTTAAATTTGATTTCGAAAATTACTAACGGAATAATGGTAAACACACACACACACACACACACACACACACACACATATATATATATATATATATATATATATATATATATATATATATATATATATATATATATATATATAGGCCTATCCTATATATATATCCTATATATACATATCCTATATATATATAAAGACTTGGTGGCTGCCATCCCCACAGGGGGGGGTGCAGACTAGCTGCACCTATTGAGAGGATTTATACGTCCCTCGCGGTACCTTAGTCTAACACACACTTACAGCACTATATTTATGACTTTAACACTTTACACTCACGCTTACATTTAGGAAGGTGTGTTTTTCGCCTCAATGTGTTTTTCGCCTTAAAAATAAACAAAAAAAATTGTTGGCTGCCAAATGCGGAACGGACTATGTACTAAGGACCTAGCTTAATGTTTTTAATGAAAGTGCAACTACTTAAACCGAAGCGAAGACTAGCGGCGTCACATGGTTCCGCTTCGCTTTCACTGGCCATACTTACATTTAAAACAATTGGTTATATTTTGAATGCGTGGTCCGCTCTACTCAGCGCAACTCCGCTACGTTTTGGTAGCCACCCGTCCTAACGGTCTCCCAATTATTGTTCTAAAAGTCAGGATAAATTTGCATTTTAAGGACTCAGTTCGCTTCAAAAGCTCTTTTTTACTGAAATTCTTTGGAAGTTATACCTCATATTTGAAAGATTCTGTTGATATTAACCAATCAGACTACACGTATTGAAGTTACTGTAGTCTTTAGAAAAAAATAATTGGAGACTGGCATTAAAATTTTTCTGAAAAATGTACGGTAGCTTTAGGGATTACGTTTTACCTTTAGCGAAGGTAATAAAGAAAGGAAACCTTGCTGGTTCGTAACGAATTAATAAAATATTAGCAGGAAGTACATCCGTTTTTTAATGATCAGACATTTTTAGTTATTACACGCCACGAAACGATTTTATCCCGGGAGAAAATTATTCCAATTATTTTTCCAGGAAAAAGTGTTCTAACAAAATTTCTGAGAATCTTGATTTAATTTTATAAAACGTTCTTTATCCTCAGTCCTTCCCTGTTATTTTTTTCCATTTTCTGTTCACTTGTTTCATCTCTTAATGTTTCATCTCTGTTTCATCTCTTAATGTTTCATCTCTGTTTCATCTCTTTTCCTGTTACTTTTTATGTATTCTATCCTACTTAATCCGTCCTCAATTACCTAATCGTTTGCGAGTGTTCTCTATTTTCCTCCCTTCATCTTCTATCTCCCGTCACCTCAGTACTTTTAAGTCCTTCTTGTGTTCGTCGACCTAACATACTTCTCATGTGTTCTTTTTCCTTCGTTGTTTTTATTTGGTCTTGTTTTCTATAATATTTGTCCTCTGTCTTTCTCCTTCTGCCATTCGTGTCCTCCATTCTTCTGTTCTGTTCTCTGTTCTTCGTCCTTCCCCCGACCTATTTTCGGTGTCTCTCCTTTGAACTCTATTTTCCGTTCTGTATGTTCTCTGTTTTCTGCCACCCTTTGTGTGACCTTCATCCTTCTGTCTTGTCATGTTCTCTGTTCTTTAGCCTTTGCTTACGTCCTCTCTACTACATTTTCTGTCTTCCGTCCTTCGTTCTATACCACTCTATTTTTGTTTTAGTCCTTGATCCTACATACTTTTATCCTGTTATTTTGTTCTTCGTCCTCCACTCACATTTTTGCCCGGTGTCTTCCTTCTGCACTACATTTATCGATCTCTGTTCACCGTTCTCTTTTTTTATTTTTCAGACTTCTAACGTTTAATTTTTCGTTATTCCCCCTTCTTGTCTCTCATCCGTCAAATTAAAATTTTTTTCTCCATCCTCTGTCACCTATCATCGATTCAACTGTATTTTATTCTACCACCTCTTTCTTTCTGTTATTTTCATCACCTGAACAAAATCATCTATCCGACCACTGCCATAATCGTTCACTCTGTCTTCCATCCTTTGTTCTTTATCCTCCATCTTCTTTCTTCGCTTCTCTATCCTCTAATCTGTGAATAAAAATTGAACTTATATTATCTGACATTTTTTCTTAGTTTTCCTTCTCTGTTTTCCGTCCTTTATTTTCTGACCTAAGTTACTTGTTTTTTTTTGGGGGGGGAACCTAATTTGCTACGTTGCTTTAAGGTCTAAGTTATAATTATTTAAATTAAGACTTTATATTATAAACAAGCATTATTATTTGTTAAGATTGTCATTGAAGCGGCTTCTTAGGATTGAACTTCCAGTTTATAATTGTAAACTCGGCATTCAGCTGTATCGCTAAGAAATTTTCAAAAATTATCAACACTAAATAATGAATTGTATAAATACAATTATAAACGAAAATCAAACTTGCTAAGAAAGTTAATCTTGGTAATAGATTGGAAACGTTCATTACGCGGAAAAATCCACTAACCCGTTTCAAAATGTCTGCCAAAGTTGGAAACAATCTATCTTGTTTTTAAAATCTGTTGAAATTAGAACGGTATTTTAAAAAATTATTCTAAAGGCAGTAAAGTTCATTTTCGTCTTTTGTTGTAAACTGCAATAAAATGACCAAGCATGTTTTGATGACACGTGCACTGTTGGCACCTTGTTTGTTGTCCTTGTAAGTTAGTAACGACCTTTCAAATATTCATTTTTACTACTTACGCGCATTTGTATTTTAGTGTTTACAATGACTTTCATATCTAGTATAAACTGTTAACAAGAGTGAATCAGCTGATGTCGTCTGCAATACCGTGACGCTGACTAGACCGCGGTACGTTTGGACATCACTTCGTAGGAAGTGATGTCCAAACGTAAAAGTGACTTCGATCGTAATCTAATTACTTTTAATCATACTACAATAGATCGCGATCTTTGTAAAAAAAATCATCTAAGGTGGTTGGGGAGCAATAAAAGCTTTTATTGAGGCCCATAAATACAAAAATATGGAAAACATTTAAAAGTTTTTTAAACCGTTTTTTCATACTTTTAAAATTTTTCGAGATATTTCTAACTTAGCATGTCCAAAATTAGATGGGTAGACACATGAATATTTAAACTTTTGAAAAGGTTTGGCAGCTCTATAATTAGCCATTTAACTATTTCTTTTTTTCTGTTTTCTGTTCCACATGTACCTTACTCTGTACCTCGTTCCTGTTCTCAATTACCTAATCTGTTAATGTATTATGTGAAAAATATTAATATAATCGATATCAACATTAAAATAGTTTTGAAAGATACCCTCATTAGATGAAGCATTTTTTAATGAAACTTTTAATGGTAGCTTTGGCGGGAGGATTGAGTAGAAAAAGTCTGCCAAACGGAAGAATGTAACGGAAATACGATACGAACGAACAAACGAATTTAGTCTCTGTATTACTGTCTTTTTATTTTTTTCCTTCTTTTCGATAACAGTAAACACGTGTTATATGAAAACGATGGATGTTTATTTTCGGTATTTGTCCTTAGTTGAAGAACGTGTACACGTTGTAACCGTTTGTATTACATTTTAAATTAACATGAACATTTATAATAACTGTTGATAATATGAATAGTTTTTAGCAACATACCTGAAACTTATTATAGCCTATCAGCTGTTCAACGAAACCAGTTGATCGTTACGAATTAATATAAAACAAGTGACTTTACTATAACTACAGTAAATAATATCTAATCTAGGTTCACGTATTTATTTATTTAAACAAAACAAGATATCTGTAAACATATCTTCACACTAATTATAGACTATATTCAGCAAAGATATGATTAAAAAAAGCTTCGCTTCTGTCTGTAACTGCCCGAGTTCAACACGTGTACTTGATTCGGTTTCAATCCCCTTGACTTAGTCAAGAAAATTGAATTTTTTTTTTAAGTCTGACTGTTGTGCACACTTGGACTAATGCAGACGATGGGATGATGTATAGCGTATGAAAATGCTAATCCCTCGCCGGGAATCGAACCCGGGTCCTCGGGGTGAAAGCCTAGTACGCTATCCACTAGACCACCGAGGCGGCTACAAGGAAATTGAAACCGCATCAAGTTTACGTGTGGAAGATTTAAGACTTAATTTTCCGTCTTCAATTCCTATATACATTTTTGTATACGGTCCGCCAAAAAGACGATTTTTGCTAAAACTTTACAAAGGGTGACATCATTAAAGGAGACAAAGGGGAATTACCGACAGACAGACAGTCGGCGAGACCTTTTAAGAGTCCTTAGTTTATGTTTAAACCCCGAAAAACTTTAACTTATAATTTTTTTTATTATGTGATGTTAGGCTATTTATAACGAGATTTATGTTTACTGCGATTATGTTTAAATTTCCGTTGGAAAAAATGAGCTGGAGAGGCCATCATGGTAAGATCCCAGACCTGGGACTTTGAAATAAGCAACTATCCTGATTTTTAAATAACTATTTAAGGGGTTGTTAGAATTTATATTGGTTTTAAACATATTATAGGCATATATGTTTTAAAATTTATATATAAGCATACGCGCGCGCGCGTGTGTGTGAACCATCACACGTCGTAATTTTCATCAAATTTGTCTTAAACTTGGTCCAACAAATCTATTTCGGTAACATCTACTTGTCCTACTTAGCAGAAACTGTTCAACAGTTTCAAAATGGCAGTAAATTCCGGTTTTTTTAAGAATTCGTAACTTATGACTTTAAATATTTTGATAGACATATTTCAAAATCCTATTTAGCGTTAACTGTATCATCAATTAGCATTAAAAAAAATTTAATTCAATTTTACGATGGTCAGGTTTATTTTTTAAATTTATTAGAGTTTGAAAAAAGAGTGAAATAAAAAACATTACTTTTGGAAACGTCAGCGAGACAGCTACGTGCCGCGATTGCTTTTGGTCAAATCCAGTTGGCTATTGTGTGCAGAATGTTTCGTCCCTTGTATTTACAAATGTTTGTACTAAAACGTTTGTATATTTGGCAAAGTAATGCAGTAAGATGTTTAAAGTAGAAACATTCCTTTCGGCTTCTACTTATGTAATTTAGACGGCGGAGCTAAACCAAACATTTACATCCACGTAATGTATTAAGTAGTATGGCAATGTGTATTAGCAAATACGTTAAGTTTGGAAAGCCAAACATTCCATTCCACTAATGAATGAATTGCGCACCATGATAGCTACGGTACAATCAGCCATGCTAAGTTTGGTCCACGTACGGGATGGTTTTCGTAAAACAAATATTGATTTTTTGGAATTCTTACCAAATACAATCATTTTTAGTAGTAATTAGGTTCCGTAAGTAAAACTTAAGATCTTTGTAAATGCTCGCTCTTATCTGTCTGTCGTTATCACCTTTTTTATCCTTAAACGATGTCACCGATCGATATAAAATTTAGTGAAAATTGTCTTGTGTAACATTCCGATCCTAAGAAAACATAGAAATTGAATATATATCAACTCGCGCGCACATACACACACACACACAGGTCTCGATTTGAAACAGAACTCACCGAAACGGTGGTCCATTAAGTCTATTTAAGGGGAAAAAATCAATAGTTAAATACATTTGTTTGTTTTGTCCCATAATACTCTGTTGTTAGTGTGGGCCTGGCCTATTGCTTGTTACACTTAACGTAAAAGAACCATTCGCAGGTTGTAACAATCGGTTATGATGTGAGGCTAGGGTAGTTTGTTGTGCGTTACTATTGAGTATTGCGAACTGCGACTACTTCATTGTAGCGGAACACTGTACATATATTATCAATCGTTGGAAAATTTTCACTAAAACACTCTTGACAAGTATATCCACGCATGGGAAGAAGATAGTAAACAAGTTTGATAAGATTTAATTATCTTATCTTGTATATGTTTCATTTAAAAATTAACGAACTTATGATTTGCAGAAAATTTGATTACTTTCCGCTATTACGTAATTAAAACACTACAAGATAATGAAAGCACAGTTCTAAACTTACAGTATTTACCCTCCAGTGTTTAGTTATTCTTCAATTCTAATCTATCTTAACTCCTTCCACATTCAGCCATCCTTCGCTTTCGTCAACTTATCCTTCCTTCAGTTTCGTTAACTTTTCTTTACAAGCAATATTAATGTATTCCGTACACGGATGCCATGACGTATCTACTGAGCCATTTCCATTTCCAAACCCTAAGGAGGAATCAGCACTTAGACACTTCCTTATCCACTCTTACTTCCATATCTTTGTAAAACTACTTACAGCGTAAAATTGAAGATCTCTTGAAACGTATTTAATGCACAAACGTAAACATGTATCTTAAATTGTATCTTAATTGAATTAATTAATTTCTAGTATACTGTTACACCGACGTTTGTAGAGCTTTCCCTTTTCTATATTAAAGAGATGCTCAATTACAGCGCCTTCTTCAGCCCTAGCCGTTTCAAAAGTCGAGGACGTAAGGTGGGTAACTCCCTTTCTTTTAACTGGTAACTACCTATTTCATTGATAGATGTTAATTCCATTTAAATTTTTCTTTCTCTTAAAACTGATCTCTACTCCATTTTGTCATTGCCTAAACAACATAGGAACTGAATTACACAACCTTGTTCCGCTTACTAAAAAAATCCCCATACTTCTCTCCTGGTTTGTAAACAGCTTAAGCCTGCGTAACCTATTTCACTACCGTCAACCAATACTCACTTCCGATTGGTTCGCAGTACACGCGTATCTCGGGTCTATACTAGCTTGATTAATACATTTCTACCAAGGCATAACTGCCGGCGCATCTCCCGTTTACAATAACTTCATTTTGATTGGTGCGTTCTTTCTCTAATTTTAGTACCGCCATGATTTCGAGTAGAAATGTAGGTCGAAAATCATTGTTCGTCAGAACATCGAGGAGGACCACCCACTCGACCATTCGCCCAGAAGTCTTTTATTTCTCTCGGAGACTACGACAATGTCACCAGATATCTGTTGTGCGGTGAGATAACTCCCTTTCTGTTTTACATTCTTGCTTATGGAAACACCCACAAGCAGCTAGGGAAATGAGATCCGCCTATACAGAGCCCTGCAAGAATAGGTAAGGCTATAGCCCACAGACAGGTTGCAGGGATCGTTATTGCGCTGGTATAATTGGCTCCATCAGCACGGGGCACTGTATTTGCGAGTGTTTCTGAAGAAATTCACCACGTAGGAATTGTGTGTGGATTGAGATGGATGAGAAAATTGTACGGTATATAATCTATGACTGAGAAGCCCTTTTATAACAAGAATCGAAGGATGTTTGGTTTCCACGACACCAAAAGATCTCATTCTGACTGAGCTAGTCAGTGGACTGCTACAAATCATAGAGATAAACAATCTACTGAACTACAGTAGTACCTCAAACAATAAATCTAATCTAATAAAATATCACTGTTTTCAGCTTTTTAATTCATCAGTTTGGTTGAAAGTGATTCTTATTTAAACCAATATTATTGATTACAATTACAATTTGTAATTTGTAATTGGTTACAATATGTAATTTGGTTACAATGTTTTTACAAAGGTCTTACTCTTTACCGCAGTGTAATTACCCAGCATAATAACATTACTTGAATATTTATAAAAATAAGTTTACAGAATATTGCCCTATTGCAGGTATAATTAATTGTGACTATGAAATTTGCATATTCATAACTTTAATGTACTTCAAGACCAAGGTTGTAATTCTGTATTTGCTGTCGTAGGAAATGATGAAACAATTTTTACCATGAGAAGTAATTTTAGTAAATATTTGATTAAACATTTGTTTACTAAAACTGCACTCGAATGCACTTTACGTTTGTTTGTTGTTTGATTATTCTTGCGTATACTTTAAGTCAAGTAATTATTCAGTTGTAGTAATTATAAGTTAGTAAATATGCAGAAACCCATTATCAGATATCAAAAAGTCAGACAATAGTTGCAACAAGTAGACATTCGGACGTACGAAACGGATTGACATAATATAACATTTCGCTGGCAATTTTTTAAAATTTGTTTTTTTCTATTTTACAATAAAAATAAGAATACTAACAGTGAACACCGTATTTAAAATGTAAATTGTGATTAATGCAGATTTTATCGCTGATTACGATTATAAATCAAATTTTCAAAAAAAAAATGCAGGATTAAAAAGTTATCATTTGTAGAAATCTTTTATTGAAAATGAACTATTGGAACAGTCATCATGATAAGATACAGATACGAGACTGAAATGAGTAACGATCCTGATATATAGATCACTTTTAGTAAGGTCGATTAAATAAATATTGTGTGTGTGTGTGTGTGTCGCTTTTATATATTTTGATTTGATACAAACTTAGCACAAAAACCGGTTTTGATAATAGCTTGACATATCAAAATTAATGAAACAGTTACAAAATAGCAGCCATTTTAAAAACTGTTAACTTTTTGCCTACGTTTTGAAAATCGGATTTCAACATCAGTGTCAGCGTCAAAAAACGCATAAATTAACGTTTTCAATTTTCAAAATCCAATGAAATTAGAACACTGAATTTGACGGCGGTCAGGGCTCATTTTCGTAATTACATTGTAATTGTGAAGTTCAAAATGCTAATATATGCAGAGTTTAACGCTGATTGTGCTGGTGAAATCAGAATTTCTAAAAATGTTAAGATAAAGACAAGTAATTTAGAAAATTCGCTTCTATCATATCAACGAGACAGCTATGTGCCAGGATTATTTAACATATTTTAAAACTTTTGAACGGACTTTACTGGATAACGATCTTGTCCCACGTACCCAAAACATTTATATGCTAGCAGTTCAAAGTACAATATATCTCGCAGTATATTCTTAATAAACATACAGAGCGCTTAATGACAGCTATCGTAATTTTTCCGCAAATTTAACCGGTAATCGTATATTTACGAAAAATGTTACTGGACTAACTTTATCGGAAATTGTATGCTCTTTCTCCAAGAAGCTGTAAACGTATGATAAATTTTACTGTTCAGCCAGTATTATAGTAAGTAACCAGTAAATACACTATTAACGTCACAATTAAACATATACTGCTCGATTGTGATGGTTTTCAAAATGTGCGTGTTATGTGTGGTCTGAGCAACTGTTTGCAGACGATGTTGGGAGATAGTGCCTCGGCCGTTGACCGGGTTCTATACTTCCTTCATCGTTTGAATGTTTTAAATAAAATTTAATATATATAGTTGTTATTTCTTGTGTTATATTATTTATTTATTTTATCTAAAAACTTTATTTCTGTTATGTTTATGCATAGTTTTACGAATTGTTATTAAATTTTATTCATTATTTATTGTTATTTAGTTCTTAAGTGTAATATATCTATAGCTGTTATCTAAATTTTTAATTTATTTTTACTGTTATAGTTTGTTGTTGTTGTTTTGTTGTTTTTGTTGCTTTTTTCTTAAGTAAAATTTTGTTTAATTTTTTTTTTTATATATATATATACTCTCATTTTTCGTGACGGCGATGATAACCTGAACGGTTTTTCGCCGGGGAAAAAAAATACACTATTAACGTTTAATTAGAGCCCGACGTCTTGAACAGAAGTGATTGGGTACAAATCTTAACATACGTATTTCGAGCATTATACAATGTACCTTCGTACCATATTGCAAAACTGCCGATGAATACGGTTGATTAACATTGCGTACACTCGGAATATATTCTTCAGCATTTATTCTAATACCTTGGTTTCACCTTTTTAAATCAATTATATTTCAGATTTTCAGTTCGTCTAATTATATATATATATATTATACATATATAAACTTTTATGTACAATTTATTTTCGTATTTTGTGTTTTATCAGTCGAGTTTTTTAAATTTTTTCTAAGTAATAATTTTTACTTGTATTTTTATTCTCTTAGGGGTGAATTCGTAAAAATGCTGAAATACGTGTTTCATTATTTGAGTTTCACAGTATATATATCTAGAGCATATAATGAGAAAGAAATTAATGAATTTTTTTTTATATATTTTTATTTTTTCTACCCTACTATAATTCCTTTAGGGAGCAAATTTGAAATGGAAAATGGGGAAAAAATATATTTTCTTACTTGCGTTTAAGATTAATTGACTTAAATTTCAAGGAGATCCGTTGAAAAATATGTTTTTCCATTGTAATTGTTGTGACCCATTTTTACTCCTTTAAGAGTTGAATATTGTAAAATACTTTCCTAATGAGTGTCTACGTTATGAAAAGAACATATCCTCAACATGTCAAGTCTGTACGTTAAGTAGTTTTTGCTCTGCGTTGATTCTATGTCAGTTGATGATACATTCAGTACTTCGCCATATATACACACAGAATATAATATTGTACAATATTGTGTAAATTGGGTTATAGTTATGGCGTTTATCTACATCTGTTTATCTATAATGAAAACATTTTACAGTTTTAAAGGAATTCTGAAGGACACAATCGGTGCTCATTTCATTATACCGGTTGATTCACTAATCGCTTATTTCCCATTAAGATACGGCCTAAACTAAAAATACAAACAGATAGCATATCTGTCGAGAAGTTGAGATAAGTTTAAAAATTGCAAGTGGTCTCAAACTTTCGGGAATTTTTAAGTTCAATCTAATCAGGAATAATGGCGGTACTCGTAGTTTTGATTTATTTGACGCTCAGAAATTTATGTGGCCGTGTTTGTCTTCGATTGATTTTCGACAAAGGATGGAAACATAATGGTCAACATTTGTGAGTTATAACAGTGGACAACTTATTTATCTATATTTTGTTTTTAATGCTGAATCAATAACATGTAATTATTTTATTATATTCTATACTATGTAATTTGAACGTTAATAATAAAAAAATATTTTAAAATAATCGGTGGTACGTAGCTGTTTCGCTGACGTGATAGAAGCGAATTTTAAAATGCATTTTTAAAATATGTTCTATCACCATATTAAAACCGGCTTTTTCAGCATTTTAAATTTTAAATTACATTAAAAATGAACCCTGACCTTTTTTTAAATTTCTTAATTTTTTCGCATTTTTTGCTGTTTTTAACGCTTATTAGAAAAGAGTTTTAAATAATTTTGCGTACAACAAACGTAAATAAATGAAACCGATTTTACCCATCTTACATTTTTTTTCGAAAATCTGTTTTCATTATAGTTCTTTATACGGTGTGTGCCACAAAGACGTGTACGCCTTTTATTAATTGCTTATTATTAACCGATTGTTTTAAAATTTTACACACATTTCAGTACGTGTAGCGTTACCAAAAATGTTGTACGATAATTGCAAAATTTTAGTGTTTATAGAAAAAAATGACAGGAAACAAATTATCGTGGCATGCAGCTGTCTAGCTGATGAAATAGAACCGAATTTCCAAAATATTTTCTTAATCTTACCCATTTTGAAATTATGATTTCACCGTCATAATGAGCATTAAAATCTGCGTGTAATAGCATTTTAAGTTTAATAGCAAATAAATTGAAAAATGAAAATGAACCCTGATCGATGTCAGAAAATTTCTTAATTTTAACGGATTTTGAAATTGAAATTAATAATTTTTACAGTTTGTATCGCTCGTTACAGTTACGAAATTAAAAATTTAAAAGAAAAACGTAATTCATTTTTAAAGATGCGTTTAATAATACGTTAACACATTGTCGATGTTTTATAACAATTGAATGATATACAACTATTAATAGTAAATCAAAAGCGTATGTTGTTCTTTGGACACGCAGCTGTCTCGATGTCGTGATGGAAGTGAATTTACAAAAGTAGTTTTTTTACTATGTTCAGTATCAGATCATTACACTGAACATAGTGACAATAATCCTAGCAGAAAAGAAGAAGAATATAAAAAGTAGTTACTTTATGTCACCATCTTTATGTTACCTCTGATAAACAGCATTAAAATCTGAAAATACTTTACTTAGAAATTGCATTTAAAATACGAAAAAGAATCATGACCGCATTGAAATTGAATTTCTTACATTCAACTGAGCATATTCTGCTGCTGTAGTTTGAATATTCTAAATGCTGTCATTTTGAATCCAACCAAGTTTGGTGGTTATTCGTAAAATATGGTTGTGTAAAATTCACTGCAGGGATACGAGTCATAAATCTAGAAGCCAATAAATTTTCAACAAAATCTAAATAAATATATGCCAATTTTTCAGATAAACTCCCGCAACATATTTTTCTTAAAAAGTTTATTTTTTGGTAATGGTTTGATCGAAATCTTTAAAGCTGATTTTGATAAATAATATGTTTTATTTTTTGTACAAAAATTGAAGTCAAAAGTTTTGTTCGAAAATTCTGTTAATCATTTGAAACAATTTTTTTTAACAATAACTACTCGTTTGTTTTTATCCCGTATAGTAAGTCAAAATGCAAATCCTTGTTATGTTAACAATTCACAATTCCCAAACTTTGGGCGAAACCTTGAAACGGTGGTTTGCTACTTTGTCACTGTAGTTCTACATTGTTAGATATACGGTGTCATAGAATTAGCACATTACTCTCTCCAAGAGAAAGTATTGCGGTCGACTCAAAAGTTCGAACAGCTTGTTAAGTTTAACAGGTCTTTACGTTTCATAAAAGACTAAAGTAAAATTGTTGCTTATTTTTCGTTTAAATACGTATTTTGTTAGTACGAAATTCAGAATAAAATTATTAAAAATTCTGAAGTTGTAATAGTTCATTTATGAAGTAGATTAATCCATAAATAAAAATTTGTATGGATATTTTAAAACTTACAATAAAATTGGATTTTTCAATGCTAATTTGCGAATGTGCTAATTTGTGTGTGCGCGTGCGTGTGTGTATGTGTGTATGCGCGTCCGCGCGCGCGCGTGTCTCTTGCTAATTTGTGTATAAGATTTAAATCATAATTTTGATTTATTCGCTATAAAAATAGAATTTAATAATATTTTCAGATAAGAAATGTCCGAAATTAGTACAAAAGAACTGATTTTTTCCATAACTGCAGTAAATAGGCTAACATCTAATTTATTTAAACAAAACCACATATTTGTAAACATATCTTCAGACTAATTATATCATTCACGAAAGCTTAGCTTCTATTGGTAACTCCCCGAGTTCCACGCGTGTAATTTTTTCTTATGGAAATTTCTTAAAGAAAAGTAGGCCTTCACGGAAAACAGAAATCATATGAGATAATAAATTTATAAAAACGTTTTGCAAGGTCTGTTTAATCACCTTGCATTTTATTGACACTAATTACAATACGGTGTGCATATATCCAAATAATTATGGGGTCATGATGTACATGACCTCTTTGCAGTATTGTCTTATGTTAAACATACCGACACTCTTCAAGGACGACGAAAGTAAAAACGTTCGCAAGTAATGACACATTTTAAGGAGTTCAAGTCGCCCGAATAGTGGTAATTGACGATACGCTGTTGTTTAGAAAGTGTATCCCTCCTCCTCCTCCTCCTAGGCTCTTCTTCTTCTCGGCTTTTGTTTACTCTTTTGTTTCTGCACTGCCGTTTTTACACCCATTGTACAGTATTGGCAGTGGAAGCGAGAGTGAATTGACAGTACGTTTGACAGTACAATATTATATTATCCTGTAAGTATTTAAAACTTTGTTTATTTCTACTACATATTGATTTTCCTTAAATGAAAACGTTTCATAATTGAAAATTTAATATAAAATATATTTCAAATTTACTTGTTTATTTTACGAAATGCAAACCAAGTAAGAATAGGCCTATTTGAAAGTCTGCATTAGATGTTGATTCATACGATGCAAAGATGTATTCAGTTTTCATTTTTTAATATTGAATGAATGTTTGTATATTTTTTTGATTATGTGTATTCAAGCACATCTCTAGATATTTAAATATTTGAAAGGCTTTAATTTATTTGTACGTAACATTTATGTGCTGTAGAATCGAGTGAAACGATTTTGATTAAATTCTTTCAAACCAAAAAATTACGTAATAGGCCTATTTTGTTTAATCTCGTTAAATCGTTTTCGCTCCGGTTTTGGTCATACGTGAAGAGACGTAACTCAAGGACTTGTAGCAAAATTAAAATAAAATGTATTTGCGGTTTAGCAGCGAGTAAAAAATAATCAGACTCAGCTGTCTCGCTGGCATGATAGAAGTAAATTTTTAAAAGTATTTTATTTATCCTATTGCAAAACTTAGCAGTAAAATTTGCATTTATTAGCATTTTAAACTTTTTAATTACATTGAAAATGAACTTTGACGGCCGTCAAATTTAAATTTTTTAATTTCAACGCATTATGAAAATTAAAAAAGCAAATTTTTGCTGTTTATTACGACGATGAAATCGGATTTTCAAAAAAGAACTTTGCTGGTTAACAAACGTTTCCAAGCTAATATGAAATGCATTTTTTTTGTTACGTTTGAAAAAAATCGGACCAAAATTACGATTTTGTACACCGATTTCAACGACCCTATTCAAACATTGGATTGATAATATTTTCTGATGGCTGATTTGATAGCTTCTTTTACAACTAAAATTCGTTACAATCTAATTAAACGTTTTTGAAAAATTACACCGGTTTTTGGTTTACTGGCTAATGAGCACATTACTTCCGCGATTTCTTACGGTGGGTTTTAGATTCGTATTTTTCAAAAATAAGAAAAAACCTCCGAGGAACTCAACTACTGTTAAATTATTTAATCTAATTCATATTATATTTCTGAAAGTTTGTGTGTTTGTTTGTTTGTTTGTTTATTTGTTTGTTTGTTTGTTATTCAATCGCGCTTTAACCACTGGACCAATTGAGATGAAACTTGGTACGTATATGGTTTAAGTATAAGAGATACATATAGGCCTATTCCCGTTTTACAAAACGTCATTATACTACTTACCCAGCCCAAAATAATTATCAGTTTTTAGTTTTGTAACATCTGTTAACTATAGTTAGGTTTAATTACTGTTTACTGAACATGAGATTTAGGCACCAGAGATGGACATAGATCTAATCCCATTTTACAAATCTTAATCTATGTTTTATTTATTGCAAAATTATTGTTTTTAATGTTACATTTTCATATAATAATCACAATCTGGTATTTTTCATTTAAGACTATTCAATGTTTTTAAAGCAGAGTGCAGAATATATATATTACATACAATTTTATTAGGATACTTTAATTGTAAGGTAGTATATATATTTGTGTAATTACATTATATGAAAAAATGGTAAATGTGCAGTGCAGCATCTATTGGAGTTTTCGATATTTTTCTTACTAAAATGCTTTATTATGTACCCAAAAGCAAAAATCCAAAATATGAAAGCAGGAGAAGTACGATAAAAATCGAAAATACAAGTGACCAACATAACCTCAAAATTGCTACCGGCGAAAATCGGTACCGTGTTGTGCTGATTTTAGACGTATTTTTATTGTTTTACTGATCTACAGATCAGTAAAACAATAAAAATACGTCTAACACGGGTTTGGGTGATAGGAAACCCATTTTCTAAAAGAATAGTTCATAACCTAAGTGACACGGTTGTTAGGCCTAACACGGTGATGCGTGAAAAAACCTTTATATTTTTTTAAAGATTATTTGGTACATATCCTAACTGTCACGGTTGTTAGGCCAAACACGGTGATGCGTAAAAAAACCTTTATATTTTTTTAAAGAATACTGCATATCCTATCCAAACTGACACGGTTATTAGGCCTATCACGGTGATGTGTGAAAAAACCTTTAAATTTTTTAAAAGAATACTAAGTATATTACCTGACACGGTTATTAGGCCTAACACGGTGATGTGTAAAAAAACTTTTATATTTTTTTAAAGAATACTACATATCCTAACTGATATGATTGTTGGGCCTATCATTGTGATGTGTGAAAAAAACCTTTATTTTTTTAAAGAGTATCCAAACTTTAACTGACACGGTTGTTAGGCCTAACATAGTGATGCGTTATAAATCTTTATATTTTTTTAAAGAATACTCCATAAGCTAACTAACATAGTTGTTAGGCCTAACACGGTGATGCATTAAAAGAACCTTTATTTTTTTTTCAAAAGAGTACTCCATAACCTAAGTGACACGGTTGTTGGGCCTAATACGGTGATGCGTCAAAAAACCTTTATATTTTTTTAATGAGTACTACATATCCTGACACGGTTGTTGGACCTATCACGGTGATGCGTCAAAAAACCTTTATATTTTTTTTAAAAATACTAGGCTACATATCCTGACACGGTTGTTAGGCCTAACATAGTGATGCGTGAAAAATAAAATCTTTATATTTTTTTACAGAATACTCCATTAGCAAACTAATATGGTTGTTAGGCCTAACACGGTGAAGGATTAAAAAAAACTATTTATTTTTTTAAAAAGAGTACTGCAAACCTAACTGACACGGTTGTTGGGTTAAACGGTGATGCAGGGAAAAACCTTAATTTTTTTTAAAGAGTACTAAAAAATTAACTAACACGGTTGTTGGTCCTAACACGGTAATGCATGATCTTTAATGTATATTATGATTGCGGGCAAAGCTGTGTCGGGTAACAGCTAATCATATTATATTTCTGAAAGTTTATTTTTGTTTATTTGTTTGTTATTCAAATACACTTTAACTACTGGACCAAATGAGATTACATTTGGTGTGAACACGTTTTAGGTATCTGAGATAAACACAATACTATTCCAGTTTAATTGTATAATAATGACTTTTTAATAATACTGTATTTTTATTAAAATATGACATGACCCTGTTTTAGCGTATCGAGTAGCAAAAATTTATATGTCTTTGCCGAAAACCATAAATCATATAATATTGTATATAGCAATATATTAAAATGAAATGACCTATTCTGATTTTGAAAATTGACTATAAATTTTATTGCTTACATTATAATTGCAGGCAAAGCCGCAACGGGTAACAGCTGGTCAACCTATATTTCAATAACTCGTAAAAAGATATGTGAAAACAAACAATGACCGTAGAATGAGAACTTACCGACAACTGTTGATTGTTGATCAACAATTGGTACAAGTTTGAATCAACTATGCGGCAGTTTGTTTGATGTGCAATACAAAATAAATATTTAATTGACAAACGAGTGTAACTTTTAATTAACAAACACGGATACTGGCATAACAAATAGAACAAACTTGTAACAAAAAACTGATGCAGTATCTCTATAATTTGCTAAAACATATGAGTACCAGGGGAACCCCTGCCCATTTCGTCAACATTTCTTTAAGAGAACTATCTAAATTTATCAATTCAATTTGTTACTATAAAAACCAATATGAAAATGTAACTATTTATAATTTTGTTTTTATTGCAACTGTTCTTATGAAAATTATACTTCCGTTACCATAGAAACCAATGTTAGGATCTAATTAATATTTACAGATGATACTTAACGTTTTATTCTTATGTAAATTTTCGCCATTATAACCCTTCCTGAATGTTTAATTAACAAAAATTATAACTTTCATTTAAATTTAGACTTAGACTTTTAAATTTTCTTTAAACGATCTTTCTACGACTTAACAGACTAAATATATTGTTTTCAAATTTGACCTTACAAAATTTTATATATATAGGCTATATATATATATATATATGCATGCTATTAGATTTTTGGAGTAATAAACCGTATATATTTATTGATAATAACACACAAAAACATTTTACTAACTCTAATCTAAGAAAATGAATAAATGTACATTAATTAGTTTTATTAAACTAAATTAATAAAAATAATTACTTAAAACATGACTGCTAAAACACAAAAATAAATTATTCAAAAAAATTATGTATTTAATAATTAAAATAATTGAAAATCTGGAACATAATTTATTTAAAAAGATGAAAACAAAGTATTAGAATAAATGCTGAAGATTATTTTTCGAGTATTTAGTAAATAAATTATGAATTTATATGTTAAATTTATACCAGTGCAGCTCCTTTATTATGTTATCAGTGCAGCATATCCTTTGACGAACTTTAGAGTTAATTTTAACATTGCAGGATGTTTCTTGCATCATTTAGAAAATTTTGATTTTCGATTAACAATTTAAATGCAGGCAGGGCCTGCTTAGTGCAAATATATTGAGAGAGAAATACATAGAGTGTAATTCAGAAGAACTGTGGGACTTATCAATAATCGCTGTGGTTAAAGGGTCATCTGATCATGGTAGAAATTTATCATGGAGAAACTGCCTGTATGAGAAACATACGGGATGGATGATGAAAATGTAGGTCACATAACCTGCAAAGGAGTTGGTTTTTAGGACACCAAAGACATCCTAGAATCTGTATCCTACTGAAGGACTGTCCATGACTCAATACACAGGACAGGAACTTACCATAGAGAATTTTTTAATTTATTAATACTATTAACAAAAACATAAAATTCTCAATAGAATGTGACTATAATAAAAATATTAACGTTTTGGGTTTAAACATAGACATGAGCACTCATGTAATTTTTTTCAAAATTTACACCTACACAGACAGACTCTAAAATACCAGCATATTCTAGAAACCCTTTTCCATAAACATGCCGGCTTTCATATGATCCACAGACTCCAGTACCCTTAACTAACGATAACTGTAATTCTGAATTAAATACCATGAAACAGTTTACTGGCAACAAGAAATATAATGTTGATCTTGTGAATAGAATTCTAATTAAAAAGCAGAATGCATCAGTAACTAGTATGTTATACAATGTAAATATGTCAACTGAAAAATACAAAACTATTGTAAACAATCATTTTAGGCAATATAAGTTATAATATCAAAATTTTAATATTAGATTAAACTAATCATAAGCCAGCTTTGTACTTAGGGAAACACATTGTCAACAATAAGGGGAAAATAGATCGTTTACTAATCAGTGGTGTATATAATGTTGTCTGTGTGAGTGCCCTTGTGAATGCATAGAACAGCCTGGAAGAACTATAAAAACTCGTGTTAAAGAACTTTTCAATTGTTGGAAGTGCGAAAAATTTACTTAAATTTTGTGAATAATTTTTTATAATCTGGTATTTTTTAATTTGAATAATGTCACTGTAATCCATAAAAAACAAAAAGTACAAAACATCCAGTTTTAACATCGACTGTGTTACTGTAATAGTAAATAAACACAGATTATAATACATTATTTAGCTTTACTATGTCTGAAGATGCCTCGCAGCGAAACATGTAAATAAATAAAAGGATTTTGTGAAAAATATATTAGTGATCTCATTTTCCTTGAGGTAATGGAGTTACAGTAAAAATCGATTGTGTTCAGTAAATAAATAAAAGTGTGTTATGCGGTATGAATAAAGAAATTGTAATTGAATAGATGCAGGAGCAGGTCACGTTATACATTATTGTGAGGCGCTCGATAGCAGTGGGCGAAAGATGTTTGTTTTCCAAGACACTGAGGACCTCCAACTGAACGAGATAGTCAGTAAACTGCTCAAACTCAATGACGGGACCGGTTTTTTTTATTCAACGTTCTGTTCCTGGGAAACCGGGGAGTTGCGGTGCATAAAAGTGTTAAGGGTAATGACGAGGCAGGTCGACTGGCTGGACTGGGATCTGCATCTGAGTTTATCGGACCTGAGCCGGTTTTAGGAATTTCCTGACCAGGCCTATTAATAGGTGGATGAATAAGCAACACCAGGCAAGATGGGATAACCTTCATGGATTTTCTTTTAGTAAGCACCTGTTAAGCAGGATTCGATATGGAGGACTCAAAAAGCGGCAGACGTCTTGGACAGAGCACAACTCAGGAAAATTATGGAGTCCATTTCTAGGCACTCTGGTCTAAGGTTGTACATGAACAGGATAGGTATGTACCATAGAGAAACCGTGTGTAGGTTGTGCAGGAAAGGGAAGAAAAGTTCAGGATACATAATTCATGATTGTGAGGCTCTTGCTAGAAGGAGGATAGGGATCTTCAGGATCCTAGGGATCTTCAGCAGGATGAACTGGTCAGATAAGGGCATCAATATGCTAAATTAGTACTCAAGAGGTTTAGTTGACCGCAGAGCCTGGGGTTTAATCTAGTTTGAATCTAATGTAATTTAACGTCTAACCTAATGAAATATAATTATCGCTTACTCAGATTCAATCGGTAATTTCGGTTATATTAGAGGGCTATCAGTCAGGAACGGTTATGAAGAAAGTTCCTTTGGGTGAGCAACAAGGACTTTATTTTGAGTTCAACTAAGAAAATAAACAGACCTCATTATTGGACATTATAGCCTGAGGGTGCATCTAAATAGGAATGGAATTCGCCACTGACAGACTATGTACTGGTAAGCTGTAAGGAAAAAATTGCAGGTCATTATCAATGATTATAAGTCCAGCAGGAGGGAATAGATGTTTATCTTCCAGGACGATGTGAAACTCCAGCTGAATCAGCCATTTAGTGGGCTGCTCAAACTAAGTGAGGGATCCAGTCTACTGAAGTTCCAAAAAGGCTTACAGAATAAACCTGTAGATCGCGTTGTCAGTATCTGTGAAACTCAGTAACCTCTAAATATTCTTATAATATAATCTAAATCTCACTATTTGGGACAATTTCCAAAATCGTTTATTCAAAATCTTTAAAACAAAACTTTTTTTAGAGATTTATTAACACGTTTTTTGGATAGGTATCGACATTTTTTGAGCAAAATCGTTAATGTTTATTAACACATTTTTATTGTAAAAAGGTTTGTTAAAAAAAATAATTTATGACATACGAACTGGTGCATGGAAAATGTCATTAATATATGTCAAGTAATTTAGTCTCCAGCGTTGCACACAAACACAAAGACAATGGGTTTTTTCAGAAAATAATTGAGTGTGAGACAATTTGTGTGTTTTTGTAACATTACTTCTCCGTATTGCGGAAAAATAAATGAAAAAACTGTTACTAATTAACATCTTGTATTCACAGCCGGAAAAGACACGTGTTAATTGTTTAGTTTGCTTTGCCAGCTAAACTGTCCTCGACCTAGTCAGCGGGAACGCCCACATTAAGTATATTCATAATCACGGTACACAGAACTTCCGTTGACGTGATGGAAGCCAATTTCTTTCTTACTTATAAGTATCTAATTTAAGCCTCTACACTTATTAGCATTTTAAATTTTCGATCGAATTCTCGATGATGGGTTTTGCATACTTAAAATTCGGATGTCTTGAAATTATCACATTGTCGCAAAAAGTTATACATTTTTGAAAGATTCGAAAAAACCGCTATTTTGAAATGATCAAATGTAATACGCAGGTAACTCTTTGAACGTTACATTTATTACGAAAGACATGACGCTATGAAAGTTTGGGATTCGGTGGTCAATGTGACTAAAGCATCGGTCATTCTGCTGCGTCTCTAAACTGCCCACCTTAAGATTCATATTTCTAGCCGCAGTTACTCCAGTTGCTTTTCTCTTACCGTTAACGATGATCCCTTGTACTCATTAGACTAACTGGCATACAGTATGGGCGTTAAGAAAAAAATATGACATTTATTGAAAACTTTCATATTGTTGAAATGAAACATCTTCAGTTGGATCTAACACTTTTGCATTAGAAAAAAATAGCACCATACAGTGTAAAAAAGTAACGCTTGCCGTATATATATATTATTATTATTATTATTAGTATTCTTGATGTTAACAACTTAAGTCTACCAATATGCTGATTGTTTCTGTGCATTCTCAGTGCTATGGTTCTGCCAATTGAGTTTAAAACCCGTTGCTTACTTTTTTATATTTATATTTTTGTTTTATTTTAAATTTTATTTATAAATAGGTTTAATAAGTAACATTAAAACTAATGAAAGCCATTATATTACATACCTGACTTGTGTATAAATATGTTCACTAACGAATTTTTAAATTATAAAAAAACGCCTTTGTACTACATGCCTAATCCAGATGTCATAATGGAGCACTAAAAGTTTCTGAGATATTGTACCAGAATGAAGATTATATTTGTATATGTTGTAGATAAGGATCCATTTTATTTAAATATCACTTTTAGTGTAATTTTAAAAAATCTAGTCAAATTTGGAACTAGAAAAGTTGTTGATAGTGGCTAGAACTTTGTTTCACGTTATGCCAGTTGGAGTACAGTGATTTGGGTTTAAAGGAAAAAAAGTCCAGTTTGCTACTTACAAAAATCCGTAACAGATTCAAAGTGACAATATTTATAAATAACGTTTTTACCTGATAAATACTTTTCTCTTCTATAATTTTATTCCTCTAATATTATTTATTAAAAAAATAAATAAGTGTTATTTTATTTTTAAAAAAATTACTTCAATTTATAACTTTTTAAGATGTCTATAAAATGAGGTAAAAAAAAATCACGTTAAAAAGTAACCATTTTCACGTTAAAATGTTCACCCTATAAAAAATCGATTTTACCCCAAAACAATGTTTTTTTCTACTTTCTTATTTTACCATTTAAAAATAGAATATAAAATAAAAAAAAAATGTTAAAAAACATTTTCTGCTTACAAAAACAAAATAAAAATATATTTGAAGTTTTTATTCCAAACAATGTTTAATATAGAGGACTTCAATCTTGACAAATTTGTATTTATATCTTTTTTATCACTTGGTAATATTAAACCGTTGAGGTATTTTTAACACCTTCTTCTTCTTGTGCCTCATCCGAATACCTGCTGTTGGCCATCGTGATCGCCAGAGTTGTCTAATAAGCAAGCTATTTCCTTGTTATCGTGATGTATAAGTCTTTGCTTGTGTTTCTCTGCAAATCTTTGATTTCTTCTGAGACAGTTTTCATCCTAAGGTCCCTATGAAGACTGTCATTGCAGACGAACCACGGAGCCCTTACAATACTTCGCAGGACTTTATTCTGGAAAGTTTGAATTACTTTTACATTTGTATTTTTGTGCAGCCCCACAGCTGGATTCCATAGGTCCACACCGGCTTCAGTATTTGCTTGTATAGAAGCAGTTTATTTT
Source organism: Callitettix versicolor (assembly GCA_022606455.1). Lineage (NCBI taxonomy): Eukaryota > Metazoa > Arthropoda > Insecta > Hemiptera > Cercopidae > Callitettix > Callitettix versicolor. The sequence continues at coordinate 65,336,890 of CM040185.1, forward strand.
GTAGGTCTAAATCTGAGTTTCTCCTATCAACCAGTTAATTTTTCTAAATTGCATGTTTAATTCAACCTTTTTCTTTTTGACATGTTCTTTCCAGTGGAGCTTTGCATCCAGTGTCATCCCCAAGTATTTAGCAGAATTTTCTGGAGTTACTACATGGTTATTAATTATAAGTGGAATTGGGTTGATTTTTCTATTTGTAAAGTTGACATAGGTTGATTTGGATTCATTTAGTTTTAATCTCCATTTCTTCATCCAAATGCAAACTCTATCAACTGCTCTTTGAAGTTTATTCGATGCCTCTTCCACAGTATTTCCTGTCGTCAAAATTGTTGTATCATCTGCAAAGGTTGCTGTGATTGTATCAACTTCTTGGGGAATGTCTCTAGTGTACAACAAGTAAAGTACGGGCCCAAGGACACTCCCTTGAGGTACTCCTGCTGATACATTCCTCAACTCAGAATACTCTCCATTATGTTTAACTCTGAAAAATCTCTCTGACAGGTAAGATTCCAGAATGTGATGAAATTGTTCCGGAAGATCACGCTGAAGTTTGAAGATTAATCCTTCATGCCAGACCTTGTCAAATGCTTTGGCAACGTCTAGAAATATACTCGAACATATTTTGCGTTCTTCCAGGACTTTTTCTATTACATGTACAACTCGTACAACATGTACTTGATCAACATGTACATGTACAACATGTACTTGATCAATTGTAGAATGCCTGTCTCTGAAGCCAAACTGATGATCAGGAGTCAGTTTTCTTTCCACAATGACTGGTTTAAGACGTTTTAAAAGCAGTTTCTCAAAAATCTTTGACATTGTTGTTAGTAGTGAAATTGGTCGGTACGAAGTTTTGTCATTAGGATCTTTTCCTGGTTTAAGAATCATGATCACCTCGGCAATCTTCCATTGTCTTGGGACGTACTTTAATCTGAAAGCAGCGTTCACTAAGTGAAGAAGTTTTTATGGCATTATTTGGCAATTCCTTTAGAACCTCCGCTGTGATAAGATCGTAACCCGGGCTTTTTTACCCTAAGAGTTTTGATTTCATGAATAAGTTCTTTATGTGATACGTTATGAATTTCTGTATTCGTCCTTATTTTTATTTGCTACAGGATCATTTGATTCTATAGTATTTTCATCGCCTGACTGTCTAGGAAAAGGTTTGAAAGTCTCAGCTAGGAGTTCAGCAAACAAATCTGCCTTTTTCTATCACTCTTAGCCCATGTATTGTCATTTTTTCTGACTGGTGGCATTTGAACTTTTGGCCTTTTAATGAATCTTGTAGCCTTCCATATCTTGACTCCGTTGTCTCTATCTGCCGCAAGACTTTCCAGATATTTAGCAACAGATTCATTTTTAATAGTTTTTAGTAACTTTGTGAGTCTAGTGCTGAGTCGATTTAATTCAGATTTAAATTTAGGAGCCTCGAACTTGCTGCCATTTTTGCGCATTTTTCTTTTTTTTTCATTAATTAAATCAAAAACTTCAGGCAGGTAAGTAATGTTATTACTATATCTTTTAATTATCTGAGGTGTATTGTTCCATACTGCTTGCTGTATGTTATTAATAAACACATCAACTTCTTCCTCGAGCTGCACAGGTGTTTTAAGTGAGACATGTAGGTTAATAATCTCGTCCAGCTCTTCTCTAACGCCAATCCAGTTGGTTTGGCGAATTTCGACGTTTATTATCGACGCACCGTACCTTGTATTATAAGTTGGAAAATACAGTACTCTTCCGGATGTCTTACGATATAACCGAAATATCTTTTGGAAGTGTCAACATTAGAAAATGACTATGTTCAGTATAATGATCTGCCTTCCCTAGCTTCGTCAATTCTACTTTTGTTGACGCGTTTCGGAGAACCTCCATCTTCACAAATTATATGTATATACTTATAGTTACTATTATAGATATGTAGAGTATAGATATAGTTTTTGAAGATGGAGGTTCTCCGAAACGCGTCAACAAAAGTAGAATTGACGAAGTTATGGAAGGCAGATCATTATTCTCAACATAGTCACAATAATCCTAGCAGAAAAGAAGAAGAATATAAAAAGAATTAGAAAATTATACTATTTCGGTTATATCATCATTACTGCTTTCTTAACTTCAAATATTTGTATGAAAACCTCTTCATTTCGTACTCGGTTAATCGTAAATTCTCGTGTATCTCTAGATTCCGAAGACTACCAACCTAATTACTGATTTTTATCATGTATCATGTTTTAAAGCTGGTTGTGATGTTGGATTTTGTGTGATGCGAGTGCACAAATTTATATATATATATATATATATATATATATATATATATATATATATATATATATTTTATATATATATATAAGTCGTGTAGTAAATTTAAATTGTTATTAAAATTTCAAGCGACATAGCGCGTGTGATGCGCACGTGATAATTACTACACTACGGAAACTACGAAGAATTTTAACCGATATAAATATATGAAATGAAGCGGTAATATCACTTTTATAAGTATGTAGCTGTAAAAGATCAGTTGTTTTATATTAATTCGTAACGATCAGCTGATTTCACATAACAGCTGCTAGGCTATAATACGTTTCAGGTTATGTTGTTAAAAACTAGCTATGTTACTTTGTCGTGTTTTCGAACATATTACAGTAATTAATATAAAAATGTAGTAAAACATGATAAATGATTTTATTTTTATTATTCGTTCCAGTAATAGAGTTTTTCTTATTCGTTTATTATATTATTATATAAATACGGCATAATTTTGATTATTCTATATGGTAAAACCTGCTCAATGTTTGCTCAATATTTTCTTTTACAGATCTCGTTAAGGATGTTTTTCACAAAAGCACTGCAGATTGTATTCGTTATGGTAATGAAGATGTCTCTAGCCGAAGACATTCTGATGGTGACAATGGGAGGTACGAAAAGCCATAAACTCCCTTTCCTCGAGCTAGGACGCGGGCTGAAGGCGAAGGATCACAACGTTACTCTACTTAGCGCGTTCCCCGGTGATCAGGACTCGCCTATAGAAGAGATAAGTCCTCTGGGCTTCGTACTGTACGTGCGAAACTTTACCAACTGGGACATACTCGGCCCAAGGTTACGTGGAGAGGAACCGGTACCTGTGCTGAATGCTTTCCAATATGGATACCAGGTAAATTCTGACTTAGCGTATCAAATTGGATATTGTTTGGGTTTTTTTGGAAATCTGGTTTGTTTTGAAAATTTTGCAACGCTTAAATATGTTAAACGCTGGAAACCAAATCAAAAGCGTAAATAATATCAGTAACAAGGAAAACAGGTTTCGATAGGTTTTTACTGCCAAAATAAAAAATGGGGTGGATTTAGCTGACGTAGATCAACGTATATTGACAATGCCTTATCACGATGCATCAAGTTGGAACACAATTCAAAGCAGTTTTACAAGTTGCAGTTTAATTACGGGAATTGTCACTTCTACTTAATTCACCATATTTCTCTGTTTCGATTATCTCTAACTAGCCTGTTCTTTTAACTTCACACACAAGTTGTTTGTCGCCTGTCTCAAAATCTATGGTGTTATCATTTGTTAGATTTCCGACTTAGAGCGTTGGAGCGAGAACCACCTCACCTTGAAGATGTTAAATACAGATTTGTCGAAACAACGGGAATAGTGTTTCTTCTCGATACAGTTAAACTTGGTACATCGTATTTCAATGTGATTCACATTTTTCCATCCTTGAAGGGGTTCCGTTCAACGACTGTTTCTAGAAGAAATATTGATCTGGAATTTCCAAAAAAATCGTATCTGGTGCATTCGAGGTTTTTCTAAGTGTAAAATCGAAACCACTGGCTTTCATAAAACTTCCGATTTCAGACTTAGAGCGAGAACCATTTCAACAATGCTAAAAACGATTTTTGCTGAAGATCGGAACAAGGTTTCTTCTAGAAACAGTTGTATTGATTGCATATACACAGGTTTTAAATAACTCATTCGTACTCACACACACACACATACACACACACACACGCGCGCGCGCGCATAACGCACGCACTTACACACACACACACGCACGCACGCATAAGCACAGGCTTAGGCGCACGAGCACGCATACATACACACATATATATATTATTTTAAGGCGAAAATCACATTGAGGCTCTTATCGCCTCCCTAAATGTAAGTGTGAGTATAAATTGTTAAAGTCGTAGTATAGTATTGTGTGTGTTAGATTCGGGTACCACGAGGGACGTTTAAATCCTCTTAATAGGTGCAGGTAGTTTGCACCCCCTGCGGGGATATATATATCTCCACAGGGTGTGTGTATATATTTATATATATATATATATATATATATATATATATATATATATATAATTCATAGCAAGAGAGGTTAATGCTTGAGGCATTCTTCACCTGCAGTCAGTGCACAAATAGGCCTATCCTTTTCGCTGTACTTAATCAGAACTCAAGTAAGAACAAAAACGCCAAGGCAATATTTTTGCCTTATAGCGGGTCTACTTCTTGGTAATAAATCTTTCCCTCAGGGAATGATTTGTTAGTCCTCCCTATTATATAATATCCCAAGTACATCTCATGGGACCAATATACAATCAAATTTTTACAAACCGATTAAAGGCACCACTGTGGTACTAAAATGTAATATTTTCGTAAAATCTGTATAGCGCTCGAGGGGTTCTTCGGACAGGAAAAATAAATAACTAATATCGTTAAAAACATAAATATCGCAGATATAATTGTAATTATAACTTACATAATTATAATTATGTTAGAACATAGTTACTATGGTATATTATTGTAAAGTCATATTTTAATTTATACATTATTTTTAAAACTCCTATCGCCATCAAAATCAGTATTTGAATCGGTGTAATTTAGCATTTAAAATTTCAAAACTACATTTAAAGCAAGGTATTGAACTGCAATCACCGACAGATGTAATTATTACGGTTAAATCAGTTTTTTTTTGAAAAATTTTTTTAAAAAATTATGTTTTGGAGAATTTTGAATGTCGACATTTTGAAAATGGTTGAATGTATTTTCCTGGGTTTTGAAGTATAGCCTATAAGTTAATATAAAAATCAATTTTTGTGCCAAGTTCGAATCAAGTCGGAGCAGAAATGCAAAGGCATACACACACACACACACACACACACACACACACACACACACACACACACACACACACACACACACACACACACACACACACACACACACACACACACACACACACACACACACACACACACACACACAATGCAACGGAATTTTTTTCTACCGCTGATTTTGACGGTGAAATCATGTTTTTCCAAAAAAAAAAAAAAACATTATAAATAACAAAATTTAAGTAATCGGTATGTAAAGTGATATTGTTACTTCATTATAAATTAGCTTCCAACAGGTCAGCCGGAATGCTGTGGTTATTATTGTTTTAAATCGTAATTGCATTCATGTTCCAGGCCTGCGAGTCCCTTTTGAGCGCGCGGGAAACTCGGATGCTACTCTCCCGGCACTTCCGCCTACTGATCCTGGACGGAGCTTACCCAGAGTGCGCCGTCGGCTTAGCTTATCACTTCGGAGCACCTTTCATCTTCCTCAACACTGTCGGCTTCTACACTCAGTCTCTGGCCCTAGCGGGCAATCCGGCACCTTACTCTGTCACCCCCTACCTGGGATTAGCCCACTCAGATCTGATGACTTTGTGGGAACGTACCGTCAACGCTGGATGGCACACAGCGCTGTTTATCGGTCACTGGGCTATGGTACGAGGATTCGTGGATCCGATCGTCAGGAAACATTTAGGGGCTAACATACCACCAGCATACGCAATAGCGAGGAATGTCAGTTTCATACTTCAGAATGGACATTTCTCTGTGACATACCCACGGACGTATCTACCTGGAGTTGCGGAAGTCGCTTGCTTACATTGCAAAGACGCAAGACCTTTGCCGCAGGTAAGGTTGTACAATAGCGATTTAACGGTATGTCGGGATACTCGGTGCAATCTGAACTTAAATCGTGAACAAATATAATAGTTTGAAATATGGTCAGAGAATTTACATAGAAAAATAAGTTATTAGAGCAACCTTCATGATATCATTGTCTAAACAACATAGGAACTGAGTTACACAACCTAGTTCCACTTACTAACACCGAAAATCATCCATGCCAAAATCTCTGAAATTCTCCATCGGCTTTCAAAAAGCCTACGCCTGCGAAACCTAGTTCAACCCTTCAATCAATACTTGCTTCTGATTGTTTTGCAGTGCTCGCGTATCTGGGTTACGCTATATACCCAGTGCTAGCGTATATAGTACGCTAGATTACGACACTTCTGTCCAGGCATTACTGTCGGCGCACGAAATAGCATTTACCGTGTACAATAACTTCATTCTGATTGTTGCGTTATTTGTCTAGTTTTAAGAGTGGAATTTTGAGAAATTATGTTTTCCACCATAATTTCGGTTATAAATACAGCTATAAAATCGTTGTTTGGAAAAACATCAGTAGGACCACCTGCTACAATACAACAACACGATAGGCGACCAACACCCGGAACAACTGTACAAGACACCACAACTTGCTCGGGTGGAAATATGAGGAATCCGACCAACTGTAGAGAAGTCCAAAATCTTACCATCCCAAACAGGAAAATCTTCGCCAGCCCGCGACCGACCTGGTAAACGCCTGGACTTCTGTTTTTTAACTCCATAAAATGTGTCATTATCTACAAACGTTTTTAAATTTCATCGCCCTTGATAAAAGTCAGTGTATTTTAGAGTAGACATTAATTAAAGTAACAGCCAAAATAACATCACTTCAAATAAATAAGCGATCCTAAAGTAACCTTAAGGTACCGTGTTATTTTTGTAACGTAGTTATAGGTCACACGATAATAGGCTGGTAACGGCAGACATTTTGATATGGAAAGTCTTCTTTTTACACCCTAAAAATACTACAACTGCTCATGCGTGCCTGTTATTTTTGTGTTTTGGGCTTTGAAGAACAATATTGGCACGTTTTCTTTCAAAAATTACAGTTATACTTGTACAGTTGAAAGTTCACATTCCATCAAAAATTCCAAGCAAATCGCTTTGTTACACACTGTTACGTTGCTGTTGCTAGTTAACAAAGTCAAAACGTTTGGCAGCTTTGTTAGACAAATTTCATTAGTGTTTCATTGTTATGGTTGTGTGGTCGGGTTTGTGTAATTTGTTGTAATCGGTTTTAAAATTGATTTTTCCTTGTTGTCTTGTTTTGTTAGTTAATATAACTTCGCAGTTTTTATATAAATCTTACTTACATTGGATTTGTAACTTTACAACTGAATACAAATATAACATTTTAAAAATTTTGTTGTCTGAATTTCTGTTCTTTCTGCAGTACATTATGTAAAAGAAACCATGTTACAAAGCAATCATTCCAACAGATTGGAACGTTGTTATTTTTAACAGGTTTATGGAACCTATTACTACGCTGGAACGATAACTTTGGAACCTGTTACAGGAAAATAACCGCTTCGCCCATCACTAGTGTTCTCTACTATAACGAGGCCATACACATGCGCACATAACACCATAACTATTTGGATTACACACGCCATATTGCAATTGATGCAAATAAAATGTAAGGTGATTAAACCGACCTTGAAACAGAGGTCAGGATCAGATAGGTGCTCATTTCAACGTCCCGGATGTAGGTCTTAACATTATGGCCACTACAATACCTTATTTTGAATTGAAGTTCACTAATAGAATGAACTCAGTCGGGCAGAACAACTGAGCTGACTTGTAGGTTGCAACCATTTTCTTAATACAAAAAGTGTCTATTTTGTTGTAATATTTTATCGTATAATTTAAAATATGTTTTAGGACTTGGAAGATTTCGTATCAGGTGGTCGTAATTTAGGCTTCGTATACGTGAGCATGGGATCCTCTGTAAAAGCAGTGAACATGCCGGAGTACCTCAGACATATGATGGTGTCTGTGTTTAGTCAGCTGCCTTACCAAGTGCTGTGGAAGTGGGAGGCCGATCCCGATACGATGCCCGACCTGCCGAGGAACGTGCGCCTAGGACGATGGCTTCCTCAACAGGATCTACTTGGTTAGTGTGACTTTATAATAAACGTTGTAGTCTGCAGAGGCAGCCGAAGTGAGCAGCTGATGGGGTTGGTGACCGTACCTCTAGCACATATTACTCTCATCCATTACTCTATATAGTTTGACTAACCCTAAAGTGTGAAGCGATTCTTGTTGATGGAGTCAATGACCTCGCGTAATGGTGTATTAAACGGAACCGTGGAATACCTGGCGACCGCCCAGTGTACCTATGCATGCGGGGCTCTGTGTGGGCGGACATAATTTCCCTTATTACTCACGTTTACATAAATAAGAGTGTAACTAGAATGAGCGGGATCTCACCGCCTAATAAAAAGCCCACCAAATGAAACAGAAGAAGGGCCAAAAGAAAGGAAAATTTAATTAAAGTTAGCAGCGCAAATATCTGCAAGTACATCAACAAGGATTTGGGAAGTCACCAGTTAGAAGTGAAGTAGTTACCCACCTTGAATCCTTTTCAAATGCTAGAATTTATAAAGATACTACGTTCAGTGTAACTGAAAATTCAGGAATATTGAAAAAAGTAGATCTACAAAGAACAAGAGTAACCCTAAAATGTCATTCATCATTGCATTATTCATTGCCAAACATTCAATACCAATACAAACTAGACTCAAAGCTGATTGGATGTATCTAAAATTAGACCTATAACAACAATTTTAAAATTATTGTATTAAATTCTCTTACACAAACTATCAACAAACTCACCTTCTGTTTGGTTTTCAGGCCATAGCAAGATTCTGGCGTTCGTGAACCACGGAGGGCTGCTCAGCCTCTTCGAATCAGTGTACCACGGAGTGCCGGTGGTGTCTTTGCCCGTCTTCTGTGACCACGACTCCAACTCGCACAAGGCTGAGAAAGATGGTTACGCCCTACGTCTGGAGCTACGGGACTTGACCGCGGACACTCTTCTCGTTGCCATCAATAAAGTTATACGGGATCCGAAGTTTGTATTAACTTTATTACTTCTAAAAATAAGAACGGAATTTCCAAGGAGGCTAAGTCACCGGACAGTCTCTGAACTTAAGCAACCCCAAGGTCGTAGGCTTGCACTTTATTTACTGACATATGCTTAGCACTTTCGGTTATTTATTTTTTAACGTTCATATTTCATGCCGGTTAGACTAATAAAGACGAGCGATCAACGTTAACGGTAAGAGAAAAACAATGAGAATAACTGCGGCTAAGAACCTTAGGTGCGCAGTTCAGAGACAGCAACAAACTGACCGTTGCTTTAGCCACGTCGACAATCGAATCCTCTCTAGTTAACAATATCCGTTAAAGCCTATCTTTGTGCTCATTTTGTCATCTTTGTTTAACCGAAATACAATGGAAGTTGCCAGAAATTATAATTTATAAATAAAAGAATATTTTAAAATTATTACATTTTTGTATTTGGTTTAGTATTAACGTATTGCTACGGGAAAAAGAAAGAATTAGACGAACATCCATCACAGTAACACCCATACTCGTGACATTGAAATGAATACTGATCCCGACCACTAGAACAATGTTTAAATGGGTCAATGAGCCTAATGAATAAAAAAAGCTTTGATCCATAATATCTGAAGCATATCCTTCAATTTATATAAAAAACATCAATGAAAACCTTTTACTGTAGGGTAAAAGCAAATCCTTCTATTGATAATCCATTTCCTATGTCAGTACTAAATGGTTAAAAATAAAACCGACCATTTACTCTAAATGAGAAGCAAATCTTTCAACAATGATGAATCTAGTCAATATGAGATTATCCTTTGAAGTATGAAGTAAATGGCTGTTTTCCTTATTGCCATGGCAGATTTAGTTCGTGTGCAAAATGTTAAATATTTATAAATAAAGTTCTTCTCACTTAATGGAAATTATAATAGCTCATACAGTTTCGAAGACAAGAATGTTGAGCGGTTAAGAAAAAATACAATTTCTGTCATTGAACTAAAAATAAGAATCATATGTCATATTTTCTCTTCCTTATTATTTTAATTGCAATAATTGGTTCGAAAACATGACAAAATTAACATTGCTAGTTTTTAACAACAAACCTGAAATTTATTATAGCCAATGAGCTGTTCAATGAAGTCAGCTGATCGTTATGAATTAATATAAAGGCAACTGATTTTTTTTACTGTTAAATATTTATCAAAATTAAATTAACGATTCATTTCATATATTTACATCGGTCAAACTACTTCGTAGTTCCCGTAGTGTAGTGGTTATCACGTGCGCCTCACGCTCAAGGTCGGAAACGCAGGCCATTTTAATTAAAATTATTTAATTTAATTTAAGACTTGCGACTCGCGAAATATACTATTATATATCAATATAAATTTGTGCACTCGCGTCACGCAAAAACCAACATCTATGTACGTGTTAACAGTAATCCAGGTATTAATGAAAAGACTCGCGGTGGGGAACTCTCTTCATCTCCAGGATGAAAATAAGTTTACGTTATTTAACTGATCCTGGATATCAAGAAGGTAACGGTGAGGAACTTGATGCTGAACATTCAGAGTGTAAAAAATATTAAAAATGTAATTGCCAGCATTAAGGAACAAACTATCGAATAGGTTACATTTCCCACTACACAAGGGCGGTGTTAGAGGGTTAGCGATCATTTTTTTCTCTTCACCACTTCAATAAGACATAACTTTCCTACAGTAAAAACAAGTATAAAATACAAATAACACAACACCGATATACAACCGGTAGGGCGTATTTAGGAAACATAACCTTAACCGCAGGGGGTGCAGACTAGCTGCACCTATTGAGAGGATTTAGACGTCCCTCGCGGTACCCGAGTCGAACATACTCACACATACACTCACACACACTCTCTTTCTCTCTCTCTCTCTCTCACACACACACACACACACACACACACACACACACACACACACACACACACACACACACACACACACACACACACACACACACACACACACACACACACACACACACACACACACACACACACACACACACACACACACAACACTTACGACTTTAACACTTTGCACTCACACTTACATTTAGTGAAGCGATAATAGCCTCAATGTGCTTTTCGCCTTAAAAAAAAGAAAAGAAAATACAAAACATAACCTTAAACAACATACTTAAATATTACAAAAACTAACGTAATTTTATTAGAATCACAGCTGATTCTCATGTATGTAGGCCTACATGGCAGTTTCTTTCAGTTGTTCCTTTTACTTCAATACAGAATTATTTACTAGTATGCAAAAGGAATGAGAGAAATTCGTTTACGTCTGAATTTTACTTAAAACAAAACATTTTTCTTCTACTTCTTCTTTGAAGCATTTCGGTACAAGAAATTTTTATTCATACAGGTCAATAAGTTAGGCTATTACAGGTATAGGAATGCAATAAAACATTTCATACGAATCTTCGTTACACTCCGTGTATTCATCATTAAATTCACGTTATATATATATATATATATATATATATATATATATATATATATATATTTTTTTTTTTTTTTTTTTTTTTTTTTTTTTTTTAAGTCCGACTATTGTGCACACGGGCTAATGCAGACGATGGGATGATTTATAGCGAATGAAAATGCCAAGCACTGGCCGGAAATCGAACCCGGGTCCTCGGGGTGAAAGCTGAGGACCTCAACTTCTTCCAGTACTTCTTATTGGATGTTCTGGCACTCGTATTGTCGATTATCTATCTGATATTAGATGCGGGAAAGTTGTATATATAGTCTATAGGATGCGTTTAAGTAAATATAAACGTTTATCACTTTAGCTTTTGCAATATTTATCCGATTTGATTAAAACCTGTATGTACTTCCTAAAAGACGTTTCGTCAAATAAGGCCATCATCTTGAAGCCAAGAATTTTTCAACGTAACGTCCATAATGTAAACCGGTTAAACTAAAGAGGACGAATGATTTGCGCTAAGGAAAAAAGTAAAGCTTACATTAGTAACTGCGGTCTTGACATGCGCAGTTTAGAAATAGAACAGACTAACCAGTTGACCACAGAGCTCTTGAAGCTAGAAAAATGTAGTGCCCACCACATAATTTTTGTGGGAACACGTTCATCGACCAGAAAATTTTGGTCAACCTTTTCAAATCGGTGGCATTATAAACACTCTCTTTTAAAATTGTAATCAGCGTTAAAATCTTCACAAATCCGCATTTTGAATTTTCAAATTCTACCTAATTATGAAAATGATTAAGCCGGCGGTTAGGGTTATTTTTTCGTATATTCAATTTAATTTGTAAAATTATGCCATAAATAAACAAATTTAAATCAGTGTTAAACATTTGAAATAAAAAAGTACACTTGATGAACTCGGAGAGTTACCAACAGAAGTGAAATTGTTGTTAATGATATCTTTGCTGAATATGTAATTAATTTGAAGGAATGTTTACAAACATCTTGTTTTGTTTAATTAAATACATATTTGAACCTAGCTTAGATATTATTTGCTGTAGTTATAGTAAAAGATCAGTTGTTTTATATTAATTCGTAACAATCAGCTGATTTCTTCGAACAGCTGATAGGCTATAAAAAGTTTCACGTTACGTCGTTAAAAACTAGCAATATTAACAACAGTAAACGTTTATATTAATTTCGAGTTTATTGTAAACGGTTACAAGTGCATGTGTTTTTCAACTAAGGAAAAATACCGAAACTGAAGCTACCCAACGTTTTCATATAATACACGTGTACTGTTACCGAAGAGGAGGAAGAAAAATAAATAGACTGAAATAGAAAGACTGAATTCGTTTGCTCGTTTCCGTTTCTTATTTTCTTTACATTAAAAACGTTTGAGACACTTTTTTTCTATTCACTCTTCTCGCAAAAGCTAACATTAAAACCAACGCTTCATAAATGAATTTAAACAGATTTTAATACTGATTATGATGGTGAAATTAGATTCTGAATATCTATCATTCTATTTCCCATAAAGTTCTTTTAATGTCGTTTTGTTCTCTGTTCAACAGGTTCAAAGAAAACGTCCTCCAGAGGTCGCGTCTACTGAGAGACCAACCTGAGACTCCGTTGAACAGATCGCTCTACTGGGTAGAGTACGTACTACGTCACAAAGGAGCCTACCATCTGCATTCTCCTGCTAAGGACCTAAACTTCTTCCAGTACTTCTTATTGGACGTTCTGGCACTCGTATTGTCGATTATCTATCTGATATTACATGCGGGGAAAGTTGTATATATAGTCTATAGGATGCGTTTAAGTAAATATTTATTGGATGAAAAATTGAAATCAGAATAAAAAATGTCGAAAACGTGATTTGGAATGTAGGTACTTCAATGCGCATGCGCCTTTAACTATTTTTTACTTGTTGCAATTATATCAAGACGTTACCTAAATTATTTTTAGAATAATTTCTATGAATTTTTCACAGTTATTATGATAATCAATAAAAGTGGCCATCAGTGGTCACCCAGATTTGAACCTTGATATGATCTCCGATTCTGACCATATGATTACTTTGTGATGTGATCACTTCGTGATTATGACCATATGCTCATAATAATGTGTATATGCGCTCTCAGTTTTGCAAAACGATTTGATTCGAGTTATGCATACAAATCGATTTTCGGTAATACTTCAGCAATCGATTTTCGACAAATTCGCTACCAACAAGATCCGTTCAACAGTTTCAAAAGTGTGATCATTTAAAATCAATATATTCAGAGTTTTTATATACGTTGCAGGTGTTTGAAAAACCTATTTTCAAAAAATTATGATGAGAAGAAGTATTGTTGTAAATTTCCTTCCGTCACATTAGCCAAGCCGATATTATTTATTTAAATATTAATTCACAAACAACACCTTCATTGTGAATGAATTTATTAATTATAAAAGTGTATTGATTTCATTTTTTTGCAACTTCTACTAAATATTGAAACCAATAAAAAAAGACTGAAATCTTCAGTTAATAAGCTATGATTAAAAAAGATATTCTATCTAATGCTATGTTCATAACTGGGCTACTGTTCAAATTTGCAACTGCAAGCGTAGAAAGCGGCGTTTTTATAGAAAGCAAAGTAGGGTTAAAGACGTTTTGACTTTGACAAAATAGAAATGTATTTCTTTGCAAATACGTTATAGTCCATGACTACATAGGTAAAAGAAAAATTGAAAAATAATATTACGTAATCCCTATAAATATGTTCACAAGCTATTGTAACGGTGTTTAAACACTTCTTGTATAATATTATTTTTATTTATTGTTGTATTGTATATTTTTATAAAATATATATTTTTTTATACCGCGCTGTAAATTTTATCACTAACGTAAAAATTCTTAAAACCTTATAGACTTACTTATGTACGCAGCTGTGTCTAATTCTAATTATTATATGCAAATGACAAACTTGGCAAGTGGGTTTAGTTTCTCGGAATAATTAAACTGAAGAAACTCGATTGAATCAGTAGACTGAATTATTGTTTAAGAAGTTTAGTTGCGCACTGGGTCATTCCAATCCCGTAACCACTAATAACTAATCTAAAGAAATCCCTTACGATCTTACAATTTTCGGCAGTATTTTTTCACTTGGTTTATTTATATAGTAAAGTTCACTTTGCAGACAAACTAGTATTTATATTTCAAGTAAGAAAAACAATTAAACTCTATGATACAACTAAAAGTAACGATATCATACTGTTACTGAATTTTACTTAAAAATTAATTAATAATTAAATAATTAATAATTAATAACCATGCAATTATTGTTACATTATTCAAAATATTTTACAATTGAACGAATTACCACACGTTGTGACTGTTTGTTTTAAACATTCGTTGAAGAATCTGTAAGATGGCAGAGTGCTGCACGTGAATGCTCGGCCATGATATTGAAAAGCTTTAATATAACATCTGAACACTTTTCCACGATTACACTTTGTACTGCAATTGATCACACGATGTCAGCAGAAGAACAATAATTAGTTAATGTTTTCAGCGTCTTTTAGTCAATCTGTAGAGCATTCTTTGTTTCATGCTATGATTAGCAATTTCTTTCATAACAAATTTCAACTGGAAAAAGAGTTATTGGGGCAGACATGTCAGTAAAATCAAGACACCGAGACGAAAGCAGCACCGATCATAAACTCTAGAATCGTTTTAGTTATCGTCTTTATGGTATGTGTGGGTGTGTGTGTGCGTGTATGTGTTTTAGCACTCGTGTGTTCGCAATTTTTACTCGCTCTGGTCCAAACAACAAATAAAAAGATTTTTGGTAATTATTTCGACGAAGAAAACCCGATCACCCATTTGAAAATGGTGGATATATAAAATATTTAAAAATTAATAATTTTTTTATCTTTCAGTAATCTTACATATGTAATTTTACAGCCCGAGTTTTAGTAAACTTTAAAAACCAGACGGTCAGGGTTCGTTTTCGCATATTTCTTTAAAAACATTATGTTATTAGTAAAATTTATGTCAATCAGTACTTTTAGTTAAAAAAAATCCTTTCCATTATTTAAGCGAGACAATTGCGTGCTTTTCGTTTAATAATAATAATAGTTTCCACACTGTCCAATTTTCCGTATTGCGTGGTATCCATCAATTTAACGTAATAACTTGGTATCGAGCGCAAGGCAATTTTTACGACAACAATGTCTGCTTTAAAAACGTCAATTTAGGTGAATGACCAATGTATTATCATACGTCATTTTAGTTGTTAGTTGTATGACGTAATCAAACTTCCAGCTGTTTTGTATTCAACCGTGACGTCATTTATATAATAACATATTGCTAATCAATTTCTCAAGACAGGTCACTTAACAATGTAGATGTGCTAATGATATCCTAATAGGTTATAGAATTGCAGTACTCCCGATGAGCAATTCAAAAGTTTTTGCAATATACAGGGTGGCTGAAAAAAAATGCTCATTGTCTAGTGTTTATTGTCAAATTGCCATTGCTATTTTAACGGACCTTGAAATAAACGCCTTGGCCTATTTTTAACTTATCTTAATTCGACATTTCAAACATACTTAATTCGCGCGAAAATCGTTTTTGGTAAATGCTTGGCCAAATTCACTACTCTACAAGATTCTCGACAGTTTCAAAATGACGGCCATGCCAAATGTAGGACGTTTTTATAGTACACGTTTTAGAAAAACAAACATCAGTGTTAAAAGTGTTAAAATATAAAAAAAAATACCAATGAAAATACAAAAAAATTAATGTGACTTTGGTTTAAGTACATATTTGTATTTTCAATGTTATTTGAAAGTTTAAGTACTAAAAAAGATTTCAAAAAAAGTGTAAGGTAAGAAAGTTATGTTTGGAAATTTGCTCGCATTACGTCGCCGAGACCGCTACATGCAAAGTTTAATATAATTATTATTATCATTAGTGATAATAAAGTGCCCACTTTTAGCACATATCATGTTTTAGGGCTAGTTGTGATGGATTTTGCGCGTCGCGTGATGCGAGGAACATGTTTATATTGATTTTAACAGTATATTTTGCGCATCGAAAGTCTCATATGAAATTAATTATAATTAATGTTTCTGTTTCCGTTCGGGATCGAACCGGGGACCTTGCGTGTGTGAGGCAAGTCACGCGTGATAACCACTGCACTCCAGAAACTTCGAACAATTTAAGTACTTGAAATGAATCTTAAATTTAATTTTGGCAGTTATATAAAAATATCAGTTGTTTTATATTAATTCGTAACTATCAGCTGATTTTATTGAACAGCTGATAGGTTATAATAAGTTTTAGTTTATGTTGTTAAAAAATAGCTTTGTTAATTTGTCGTTTATATTATTTCGTAACGATTAGCTGATTTCAATGAATAACTGATAGGTTATAAGTTTTAGGTTATGTTGTTAAAAACTAGCTATGTTAATTTGTCGTGTTTTTGAACAATTATCGTAATTAAAATAAAAAGGAAGATAAAACATAATATCCGGTACATCAGGTTTTAATCAGCAAAAGGACATACATAATTTTGCCTATTTATGTCTGTTAGCACTCATGCATGAAAATTCTACTCGGGTTTGATTTACAATTGTGTCAAAGTCTTAGTTTGACAATAGTTTTGACAAGTTTGTAGCACAACAAAGTTCGTTCATCCGACTCATATTGGCGGCAATATGGTCCATTTAATTATCTGGACCTCGTTTGAACCAACAAGCTGCTTAGTATTAGTTGCGGAGGAAGAAATAACGCAAGTCTTATTTCAACTTTCACTCCACTTAACATACAGCTCTCCCACCACAAACGTACCTGCTTCTGCATCAAGAAATGACTTATCCTTCTTAAAAAAACGTGGCATATTGATAATTGAATTTCACAGTCGTTACCTTAAAGTCTCCATAAAATTTCAGTTTAATTTTCAAATGCGACTGAAAATACAATAGTGACTCAACAGCGATCGGGGTCAATAAAATTTAAAACCATATGTAATTTTAAAAGACAATTTTAATATTCATCACTATGGTAAAATCATTCCGTTGGAAGTAGCTGAAATGAGCAGTCGATAGGTTTAGCGATCCCACCGTACCTCTAGCTCATACTGCTCTCACACATCTAGTCAAGATACACATATACACTCACTTACTACTCTATATAAAATAGCTAACTCTAAAGTGTAAAGTTACCCGTGTTGATGGAGTGAATGACACCAGCCTAATGGTGTATCAAACGGAGCCCTGGTAACCTTATAATGTACCTTAGCCTTACCCATGCATGCGGAACTCTGTACGGGCGGACATAATTTCCCTAGCTACTCATGAGAACAACATTATGTTTCTCAACATTATTTCTCATAAGTCAATAGAATTAGCGGAAAATCACCGCACAACAACACAGTTAGCAAAGTGGGCACGACCTCTGTGATATGGGTTCAGAGAAGCAGGGGGGTACATTTAAAGAGAATTAGCAGAGAAGCATCTGTAAATCTCAATAAGAAATTGGGAAGTCAGCAATTAGAAGTGGGAGACCTACCCATCTTTAATCCTTTCGAGATCCTAAACTTAATGAGAGACTAGGTTTGGAGAAGGCGCTGTAACTGAGCAGCTCAGGAATATAGAAAAGGGGCACAATAAATATACAAAGGCCAAAGTGCAATAAAAACCCTAGAAATTCATTCATTCGTTTATGTTAAATTTTCTTATAATTGAAAAATACAAAAATCTAGTTTTACGCATTTTAAAACGATTGGAAGAATTTCTAAGGTAACGAATTTGTTCAAGTAATTACTAAAATTATCTTTTCTGCCCAATTTGAACCAAATTGAAACAGAGAATTGTGTTGAGATACTCACTCATTGGCTGTAAATGTAATAAAAATTTGTAATGTTTTATTGTGGTGGGATTGATGCTGTTTTCAAGATCTCAGGTCTGGTTCTTACACTAGAGGAAAGACTGACAACTCTTTTTCAAACGAAAGCTAACAAAGTAACTATAAAACAACATTAAAACTTTCAGCACACGCTTGTTTGAATACAATTAATAAGTTGACCTTGAAATATAAATAAACCTTCGTATATCTGCCTAATTTGATGAAAATACGTATACCAATTGTAATGAAATATTATACCTTTTAATGCGTTTCTCAGTAAAACTTAAACCAGGTGCCATAGCTGGACCTAACTTTTCTTAACATCTGATCTTGGGCTAGACTTAGATTCTCTTTTGGCTAGTGGGCAACTTAGTATGCGGTAGTCTGTATGTGGACCCTCGATACTAGACAACTTACAGTTTTAACCTACGCATGCAGTATGTATGGACATATTGTTTCCTTAGCTACTTGTGTGGTATTTGTGGTCGGAAACAAACCACCAAAACCTACAAAATAAAAAAAAAAAAACAAACAAAAACGTTTGACACTGGTAAACGTGGATCTGAGGTGTGAAAATAGCATGTGGAGGTAACTGCGGGTGTATGAATAATTCGCTATTAAACCCTCAAGTGTATTGTAGCAGACACTCTCTCTCGCTCTCTATCTCTCTCTCTCTCTCTCTCTCTCTCTCTCTCTCTCTCTCTCTATATATATATATATATATATATATATATATATATATATATATATGTGTGTGTGTGTGTGTGTGTGTGTGTGTGTTGTGTGTGTGAGTGTGTGTGTGTTGTGTGTTTGTAAAAGCTTAGCGTACCAACTAAACCTTAAATAGAAGTGCGAGATGGTGTCGACTAACTCAATTCAGATAAAAACGTCTACCGGGAGCGGCAAAGGAGAAGAAGCAGTAGCAAAGGGACTTGTAAATAAACTTAGATACAAAAAACTTTCTAGAAATTAACCTTTGGTTTCAGAACACAAGTATTATAAGTCTGTGATGACAGCACTGACAGAAACCGAACTCGAAGCCTGGAAAAGGTTGTCGGCCAGATACCACGGAGAAACCTTGCGTAGGCTATGCGGGATGTATATGATTGTCTATACTGGGGCTATACTGGCCCCACATTGATATGATTGTCAAGCTGTTATCAGCAGGATGCGAGGGGGTTTTCCAGGACTCTAAGGGCTTCTGGCTGAATTAGCTGCGTGGATTGCTAAAACTCATTAAGGAAACACGTTTACTGACGAGTAATTCAAAGGTTTAGATGCAAATTAAACTTTTTGGTCGCGATTCCAGGAGCTATTAAACCCCATAACCTCTAATTATCTATCTAATCTATTTGACGGATCGAGGCGAGTAGCCAACCTGTTTCAACTTGACCGTTCGACAGTTGTGTATTTGATTTCTTTGTTAGTTTTGGACAAACGCATTGACCGATTGTTTTGAAATTTGATATGATGATACCTTTGCGTAATACCCAAATAAGGTATCTGTAAGATTTTCCTTCACTTATTTCCGTTTCAAGATGGTGATTTCTGATTTTCAATAAGGAGTGTACACAGTTCTAGCCAAACGCATTGACCGATTGTTTTGAAATTCAGTACGAATGTACCGTGTATAAAGCCCGAAAGGCTTATGTGATTTTTTCCATTCACTGGTTACTTCCTGTAATACTGGCTGAACGGTACGATATATCAAAATTTTGACCGTTACAGGATTTTTTTTTGTTATCTTAAGGCGAAAAGCACATTGAGGCGCCTCCCTAAATGTGTTAGTCTGTGAGAGTAAAGTGTTAAAGTCGTAAATGTAGTGTTGTAAGTGTAAGTGTGTGTTAGACTCGGGTATCGCGAGGGACATCTAAATCTTCTCAATATGTGCAGCTAGTTTGCACCCCCTGCGGGGGTAACCGTTACAGGAAGAGAAGCATAGAATTTTCAATAAAGTTGGTCCAGTAATATTTTTTGTAAATATTAAAGTTACCGGTTAAATTGGCGGTAAAAGTTTCGAGCGCTGTCTGTCGTCCAGAGCTCTAATTATTTATTGATCAAAGATATACTTCGAGGTCTACTGAACATTGAACTACTAATTTAATCTACGTAACCCTCAAGCAAAATAATTTGAATAGGTTAAGAGCTTGGGTTTAGTTTTAGGTATTTATAAGTGCATTATTTAAAAAAAATAAAATAATTAATTTAATGTCATTATCTTTGTGCAATATCCAGTACTTTTTTATTCCAATAATCGTAAATATAAATACCTAAGATTAAGGTATTGTTTTTTTAATGATTAAGTGTGATAGTCATTTTGATATGAATTTTTTTTGTAACGAAATCATCAAATTAATTTCCAAAAATTATTTGTGTGCCAAGTATGAATAAAATCAGGACACAATAATTGTGTATGTAGAAGTACGTACTCTCTCTCTCTCTCTCTCTCTCTCTCTCTCTCTCTCTCTCTCTCACACTCACATTTGTGAGCCAAGTATGAAGAAAATCAGAACAAAATTATTGTGTATGTAGAAGGGCACAATAATAGAAGGGCTCTTTCTTTCTCTCTCTCTCTCTCTCTCTCTCTCTCTCTCTCTCTCTCTCTCTCTACCTAGCATAAAATAGAGACTTCATATCACCGAAAAAATAATTAAATAAATAAATAAAATAAAATAAAATAGCCACGTGTTTGAGTATTAGGCTACAATGGTAGCCGCTCCAATGTTCATTTCCCCAAAACAATTCGCTAATAAATTTGAACACGATGTAGTTATGAACCTTTTTTTAATTACAATTACAAAAGGTCAAACAAAACAGTACACTCGTTCCCTTAATCATCCTCTTCGCAGTCCTCATCATAACTACAAATAGCGTAAAGACCAAATCCAGTTACCAATAAAAACGGTATGAAGAACTTGGCGTAATTTCTCCGTTTAGGTAACCGTCCTCCCGGCGGAAAACAAGGTCCTTTCTTCTTCGGCTTAGGAGGACCGAGTACCGTCTTGCACACGGGTGGTTCTTTTACCGTTTCTACTTTCTTATCGCAAAATTCGACTTGCTTTGTCTCTTCCGCAGGTTTTTCTTTCGCGCATTCTTGCTTCGCGATGCCGACTTTCGTCTTCAACGTATCAACGTCCAACGAAGGCCACATCTCTTCTAATTTGATTGGATCGGGTGCAAGACTCATCGGATACGGGCTCAGACGATACTGGAAGTTATACCCACAACTGGATCTCGGCTTTGAACGTGCTTTCATCACGCGGGCCCTTTCCTCGCAGTCTTGTCCAGGCATCCAGTTCACAACAGCTGTTCTGAACACACCTGATTTCACTTTGCTTTTTTCATTTTTACAACACGTTAGTGCGACAGTGTCCGCTGTAATAATTTGTTTTTCTTCTGTGCGTTTATGTTCTACTTCATTACAACACACTGAGTTACCAACGTTTGATTTCTGATCGTTTTTCTCTATTTTCCAATCTGGATTTTCATAAAAACAAGCGTTTGTATTGCTTTTTGTTAGATTATATTGGTAGACGTTTGATATAGACAAGCTTGTGTCGGTTTCTGAGTCGTCTTTGGTACTGGAGTTTCTGTTTTCGCAACCGTCAGTGTTTCGTGACCAGAAACTAATCGGCGCTAATCCTCGGTTTATATAAAATGGAAAATATTTGGCGACGATCAGCTGGAACATATGATAAACTAAAAACAGCTGTTATAGGGACTAGATAAAGTCTCTTATAAATAGCGCGAAACTGTCGGTAGCGCATATCTTTCTAAAATTTGGTGAAAAAGGTCTTTACAACCGCCCAAATATATAAAAAAATGTAAATATTTACAAAATATACGTAGAGCAGTTAAGTGGAAAAATTTTAAGGGTGAAAATATTATTTATTTTAAAGTATTTAGTATTGTCTGGTACATACGGTATCGTTTGAAACTAGAAGTTATGCTCATTCCGAATATATATATATATATATATATATATATATATATATATATATATATATATATATATATATATATATATATATATATATATATATATATATATATATATATATATATATATATATATATATATATATATATATATATATATATATATATATATATTTATATAGTAAAAATTTATATAGGGCCCCCAGATCTATTCAAAAGTACAAGTTTAGCAGATGTTTTTATTCCCTAAATTCGACAAGTTATTTCGAAAGAGCGAAACACCTTGGGAAGAAGAGCAATAAGGATATTGAATAGCATCATATGGGACCAAGAAATATCGAAAATAAATAAACATAAAATACACAATAAATTTATAAAAAGTATAATCGCATATGGAAGCGAAGTATGGCCAATGAAACGAAAAACAGAAAAATGTTTTGAATCTACAAAAATGAACTATTGGCCGCAGGTCGGTCAAAACGGGAAAAGGTAACAAAATTAAGAATCTGTGAAATCATATATGCGAAGTTCACCATTAATAATACACAACTTCGATGGTTTAGCCATGTCCGATGGACGAAAATCAACTTCCCTATTAAATTCTAAATGGAAACCACACGGTCGCACGAAAACGAGGAAGACCGATACTTAGTTGGAGAAAAGGAATTGATAAGGAAGTGAGAGAGAGAAATTGGATCAAGAGTTATGGAACGACAGAGAAAAGTGGAAGCTAGAATTTAGAACTCGCCGGAGAACGTGTTAAGCCGAAAAGAAGACGTTCTGAAATATCTGAAAAATATATAAGCCCAGTTTGGGTCAAAAGAAAAAAAAACACGTTTTTAGCATTTTTAGATATTGTACGTAAGTTTTTATTTCTGAATCTCAACAAAAGCGTATCGGTTAAGGCTCCGGACAGTCTGCCGCGTCTCTGAACTGCGCACGTCAGTGTTGTTAGTCTGGCCCACGAAAGAAAACCCAAGTTTAGGACGTTATAACTTTTCAATCGGTTATTGCACAGAAATTTCAGATACATCAAATTTGTTCCACCCCTAGCTGAAGGTTCATATCTCCGTCAGTTTTTCCTCCACAACAATGATGTTCAAATTAATTAGGGTATAGACATTTGTTAATGTTTCTGCAAAATATGACCAACTATTGACAAAAATTGTAATTATCGTTAAAAATTGTAAGATTATTCTTATTGATAAAAGTTTTTAAACTTTGTGATTTGACAGCAGTATTATCAAGACCTATGTTCAGTGAGATTTATAATTGTGTTTGTGTAAGCGTAAAATTACTCAAACCAAATTTAAACTAAATTTTAGAAGCATTAAAACTTATTTCGTCAAAAGTTTATTCAACATGATAATATTCGGCACAAACATTAAAAAATATCCATACCATAACATACTTGAACAGCATTGTTGTTGAGTCAAAGCCGACAAAGTTATGAACCTTCAAAGCAGATAGCAGTCGAAAAGCTGCTTGAAAATCGTGTTTTCGTTAAATTTCTTGATGTTTTTAAATGGTATTAATGGAATTATCTTAATTTTAAAACAAAAGAACACTCTTTAATTTGGTGTATTTGAAATTTCTAGTGTGTTAATATAACAGATATAATAAAAAACTGTCTTATTACATCATAAAACTGTTAGTTTGTTATAAATGTAATTGAGAATTATTTAATACTTAGATTTAGATATGTTAAGTAGGCTTTTCCGCTTTTTTGTGGATAACAGGACAAATAAATCAAAATTATTACTTACATTTCTTGGGAATTGATAAAGTATCGTATTCATTATAGAATAGAATAAAATAATAAATTTTACTAGAATTTAGCTTACTTAAAATGTTCCAATTAAATAATTTTCTTGTTTCTGTAGCAACTAACGTGATATTGTTGAACTAAAAATATTAGAAAGGTTGTTACATTTAGTATGAGCTAATACACGTAAGCGCTTTCACATAAACGTAGGCGAATTAACGCTCTTAGATGCGTTTATGAATCGCTGGTTACAGGCCAGCCGCGCAGTAAGCGGCCTGCGCAAGAATTTCTGGCGCATGTAGGAGAATTCCCCTCCAGCTCCCTCCAACAGTCCAGTGACACGTACTGTTATTTTATCGCTGCGCTGCCTCTTCTCGTTATCATTGTGTTAGCATTACGAAGTACAAAGTGAGTCATGGGTCTGCCAGCTTTTATATGTGCCAGTTCTATCGCTCCGCTCAATTACATATTCTGTCGTACAGGCCAAGGAACGACATTTCTCGCATCACTGAAATTTATGAAAATCATTTTAAACAGAAGGCCTAAATAAAAGATAAATTAACACACTGAATAATGACAAGTATTTACGTTTGTATACCGTATAGGGTATTTCACGAAGCTCTTCCGGCACTGTCAGAACTCATTTTCCTAGTTAAAACGGAAAAAGTTTTTAAAAATAGACAAGAAATATTCCGTTTTCCGGCCACTTAACATTTAATTTTACATTTTAAACGACGTAACTATAAAAATATATGAACTATTAAGTTCAGATTTTGTATAAACATTAGTAAAATAACGTTCTATATGTACACAAAAAACGACAGCATTAATTAAAGTATTTTGAAAATTTTGACCATTTCAATTTTTTAACATCAAATATATCGAAAAAGTTAAAGATTAGATATACTGAAAGTTAGGCTAAGAAGGCCTACTGTTTAGTGGCATTAGAAAACCATAAGATATATTCGACTAAGAACATAAGTGAAAACAGCTAAGAACACAAAAAACAATTTGACCACACTGCTGTTTTTGTTAAAATATAAAACTGAACAAACTTATGAAGAAATTATTTTGTAATAATTTCAAGGCTTGAATTTTTACAAAATATTACTCGAATTATTAAGAATATATAAACGTTCTTCTATTCATTATCTCTCCTCAAGAAGGTGCAGACTAGCAGCACATATTGAGAGGATTTAGACGTAACTCGCGGTACCAGAATCTAACACACTTACATTTACAACACTACACTTAAGACTTTAACACTGTATACTCACATTTACATTTAGGGTGGCGATAATAGCCTCAATATGCTTAAAATAAATTTTAAAAAATATTCACTATCTACGTATTTACTTAAAACAATTTGAAAAATAATTCGTTATTGCATACGAGTATTATTTTACAATAACGTATATTAATTTGTTAACAATTTGTTTCCTTAACTAACGTTTCCTAGAAAGTTTGTTTCATTTACAAATTCAAAAATAGTTGAAATAAGTAGAAATCTATTAAAGTACAAAGAGAAGTGAGTTGACACTTGATCAGTTGGCAGCTGATATACGATACACTGATACTCACAACTCAGCAATAGTGATGGACAGAAGGAGGGTGTTGTGAGAGAGTTATGACGCTACCTCTCACTCGCACATTTTCCTCTCTGTTCCACAGTATTGTTAGCAGGCCGTTTTCTACGTGTACGACCTATAGTGTTGTTTATTTCTTGTGTTTGGCTTTATTTTTATAATTTATCAATACTTAAAATGTTGTTTTAGTAATCTATAGATTATCTACAAATTTAAAACTATATAGAAATGTTTGTACAGCATATAAATCTCAAGTTCTGGGTGCATTGTCATGGAATTTTGCATTCATACATTTTAGATACTGTCAGGGGTTTTTTTGCAATTTCAGCCATCAAATCGAAGCTTATTAATTAATATAAGTATTATTATAATTATTATTAATTAATTAATCAAATCGAAGCGTTAATTAATGTAATGCTGCTGATTACGGGCAGGTCGATAGAAGCTTAGAGTGTCCTCTACGGTTTGCTTGAGCTCGGTTGCCGATGTGGTTAAGACAACAGTCAGTCTGCTCAGTCTTTGAACTTTAAGTTTGTTCAATCGAGCCTCAGTTTTACTGTCGATGCTTTATCCTTGTCGTTAAAATGATCCCTCGTCCTCATTGGTCTATCAGTACAGACGTTAAGAAAAAAAGTCTAAATCTTTTATCTGCCGGAATTACCGATCAATCGATTTATGGTGTTCACAGATCTGATTATATATTTTTCGATTAACATAACCTCAACATTTTTCATTAATTAACATTAACAACAGGCTACATATTCCTATACATTCTTCATTATTGTAGCGGAACACAGGTATTCAACTAGTAAGTAGTTAAACACAATATACATATATAATTAAATAGATTAAAAAATCACATAGTGCAAGAAGCGTATAGCGACGTCACATGAAATTTCTTTAGTGCTGTTGACTTGATGATGATGGCAGGAAGTCGAAACTAGCAGCAAAATATAGACTGTATATAAAAGGATATGTAATATAGCTTGAAGTTAGACTTGAAACGTACGGTAACTTAACAATCCTAGAGGCAAAACCGATCCTTATGCTTAAATACACTGGTTTAAATATTGACTGTATATATTAGAAGTTACAACAGGAAATCATTAACAAGTCTAAAGAGATGTGTTAACAGACCGAATGCGTCCGAATCCGGTTCTTGTTTGAAATACCGGCGCAAAATACAAACCATTTAACCAGTCCTCCTCACGCAACTGTGTCGCTGATGTGATACAATGTAAAAACTGCACGGATTCAGATTAATACGTGACAAATAATTGATCAGAGAGGCGTGGTACCTGTTCGACTCAATCTTTTGTCTTTAGTTTGTGGGTTTGTTACGCAGGTTTGATTAAACACAACCTAACATAACCCAACCTATCCTAACGTAACCGATTATTTGAAATTTGGTACGAAGGTATCTTGTATAAAACCAAAACGACGTACGTGTAAGATGTTTTTCCATTCGCTTCTTTTTTAAAATGGTTGCCACTGTGTACTCAGTTTTGGCAAAACACATTAACCGATTGTTCTGAAATTTGGTACGGAGGTACCTTGTATAAAATCCAAACAACGTATGTGTAAGATGTTTTCTTATTCATTTGCGTTTCAAAATGGCGGCCTCTTTTTTAACGGTGACGAATGGAGTTGCTGAATGTTTTCTATAAAACTGGCAGAACGACAAAACCTAACATAAATTTTGACCGCTTC
Organism: Callitettix versicolor; assembly: GCA_022606455.1. Lineage (NCBI taxonomy): Eukaryota > Metazoa > Arthropoda > Insecta > Hemiptera > Cercopidae > Callitettix > Callitettix versicolor. Next base: position 65,364,316 of record CM040185.1, read on the forward strand.
TTCAGGAAAAAGCATACAATTTCCTTTAAAGTTGGTCCAGTAACATTTGTTTTTCTAAATATTACGGTTACCGGTTAAATTGGCAGAAAATGTTACGAACATTGTCTTGGAGCAATGCCCAGAGAATTAAGAATATACTGCGATGTCTACTGCTCTTTGAACTTTTAGTTACAACTATTCAGTTTACATGCTAAACTAATGACTCAATTACTTTTCTAAAACCGTGATTTTGAAAATATAAAGTCAATGCAAACAAATTAGTTAATTTACATAGGCCTAGATAAGAATAAGAACAGCAAAGCATAGACATAGTGTTTCTTTAGCAATGAAGATGGCAGCACTTGTTTGTTTCCTTGGTAAGGCTAATAAGTTACTGTAAAATTTATTTATTATTATTTGTGTCTTAATTCACAAGATTTTGTTTCATCGCACTTTCGCGAAATGAATTGCGGTTTTTTCAGATATTAGTATGCTATATTGTATTGCTATCATCCATTTTCAGGACAAATTAAAATGTACGTTTCACGTGATTACCTCATGTATTGGTTTTTCACTGTTTTTCCATTTTTTAAATTTGATTGGAAACAAAAAATAATTGTAGGGTAAAAAAGTTAAGATTTCTATTGCAAAATTAGCTACTAGAAGCGGTCATCATGGTAAGAACCATACCCAGGGCTATGAAATTAGCGCTGATTCATAATTAATGATAATACATTTATTTTTCATAGCTGTGTCCTGGCCTGACGGACTAATTTGCGTAGCTTTGCTGTATTACTCCTTTTATAGCTCTTAAGATTAAATCATTCGGTAGAAAATAAACAGGGCTAAAAATAAGTTACCTTGATATTTGTCCCTAAAATTTGTCCCTAAAACATTTATCCCTAAAATTTACTGTTTTTGATTTATATCGGTTTAATATTTTTTAAGGTCCGGTATTTTAAAAGTGGTCGATGTATGTAGATGGTTATTTTTTTCAATGAAGTTTTTATCGGGTAAACAATCATGTTACGTTTAAAATTTATTTATCGAACCGTTTTAGAGGTATACAATATTTTTTTTAAACAAACGAGACTTGTGACTAAATAAAAGCTTGCAGATTTATGTTTACATTAACTTTTTATAATTTTCACTATGAAATAAGCTCCTTAATGATTTCTTTAAGGTTTTGAATCATCTTTACATATAAATAACTAATTACATATCTTAAATAAATATACAATTTATAGCGATAATAAATAAATAAATAAATAAATAAATAAATATATATATATATATATATATATATGTGTGTGTGTGTGTGTGTGTGTGTGTGTGTGTGTGTGTGTGTGTGTTAACATTTTCATGTTTGTAATTCAGTCAGATTTTATTCAAAGTTGAAACAATAATCGATTTTGGTAAATAACGTAAACCATATTGTTGACAAGCAAAATTTGGTTCTTCAGTTTCTTAATGGCGGCCATTTCAAATGTTTAAACACTCATAACGTTACTGGCTGTAAAAGTTTTTCGGAAATCCGTTTCAACGTCTTGAAGTAATTAAAAACTGTATAAATTAGCATTTTTTAATTAAAAAATCCGTTGAAATTAAGAAACTCAATTTGACGGCGGTCAAGGTTCTTTTCCTTATTCTCAGTTTAATTTAAAAAGATTACTTAAAATAATAATATGCTTTTAATGTTGATTATGGTAGTGGAATAAGAGTTCAAAAAGAAGAAAAAATAAAGAAAGGTAAAATACGATTTCGTTAAGTTACCTAGACAAGCGTTTCGAGTTTATTGTTATTAGTAGTAGGCCTCTTATAACTAGTGAACCCGTGAGACCTATCGCAGTTAATAGGAAAAAGAAACAAAAAATATACAACATATAGGGCCTAGCAGGAAATAGAACAGTGTTAAAGTACTACTTCTCTTGGGCCCTACTTTGTTCTAATTTTGTATTTAAAACTATAACATACTAGCTGTTACCCGTTGCGGCTTTGCCTACAATTATAATGTAGGCAATAAAATTTATAGTCGATTTTCAAAATCAGATTAGGTCATTTCATTTTAATATATTTCTATTTACAATATTATACGATTTATGGTTTTCGGCCAAGAAATATACATTTTTGCTACTCGATACTCTAAAACAGGGTCCTGTCATATTTTAATAAAATACAGTATTATTAAAAAATCACTATTATTCAATTAAACTGGAATAGTATTGTGTTTATCTCAGGTACCTAAACCGTGTTCATACCAAATTTAATCTCAATTGGTCCAGTAGTTAAAGTGTGATTGAATAACAAACAAAAAAAAAACAAACTTTCAGAAATATAATATGATTACCTGTTAACCGTCACGGCTTTGCCCGCAATCGTAATATACATTAAAGATCACGCATCACCGTGTTAGGACCAACAACCGTGTCAGGTAGGTTATGGTGTATTTCTTTTTTAAAATAAAGGTTTTTTTAACGCACCACCGTGTTAGTTAAGTTATGGAGTACTCTTTAAAAAAAATGAAGGCTTTTTTCCTGCATCACCGTATTAGGCCCAACAACCGTGTCAGTTAGGTTCTGGAGTACTATTTTTTAAAAAATAAATAAAGGTGTTTTTTAATGCATCACCGCGTTAGGCTTAACAACCATGTTAGTTAACTTATGCAGTATTCTTTAAAAAAATATATAAAGATTTTTCACGCATCACCATGGCCTAACAAACGTGTCAGTTAAGGTTTGGAGTACTCTTTAAAAAAAAATAACGGTTTTTTTCACGCATCACCATGTTAGACTTAACAACTCTTTAAAAAAAATAACGGTTTTTTCACACATCGCCATAATAGGCCCAACAACCATGTCAGTTAGGATATGTGGTATTCTTTAAAAAAATATAAAGGTTTTTTATGCACCACCGTGTCAGTTAGGATATGTAGCCTAGTATTCTTTAAAAAAATATAAAGGTTTTTTCACGCATCACCGTGTTAGGCCTAACAACCGTGTCAGTTAGGATATGTAGAATTCTTAAAAAATATATAAAGGTTTCACACATCATCGTGTAGGCCCAACAACAGTGTCAGGATATGTCGTATTCTTTAAAAAAATATAAAGGTTTTTTCACGCATCACTGTGTTAGACCTAACAACCGTGTTAGTTAAGTACTCTTTAAAAAATATATAACGTTTTTTTTCATGCATCACCTTATTAGGCCCAACAACCGTGTCAGTTAGGTTATAAGTACTATTTAAAAAAAATTAATAAAGGTTTTTTTAATGGATCACCGTGTTAGGCATAACAACCATGTTAGTTAGCTTATGGCGTATTCTTTTTAAAAACTATAAAGTATTTTTCACGCATTACCATGGTAGACCTAACAACCGTGTCAGTTAAGTTTCAGTACTATTTAAAAAAAATAAATGTTTTTTTCACACATTACCGTGATAGGCCCAACAACCGTGTCAGTTAGGATATGTAGTATTCTTTAAAAAAAAATATAAAGGTTTTTCACGCATCACCGTGTTAGGCCTAACAGCCGTGTCAATTAGGTTATATAATATTCTTTAAAAAGTAAAGGTTTTTTTACACATCACCGTGATAGGCCTAACAATTGTATCAGTTAGAATATGTAGTATTTTTTAAAAAAATATAAAGGTTTTTCACACATCACCGTGATAGGCTCAACATCCGTATCAGTTATGTTTTGTAGTATTCCTTAAAACATTATACAGGTTTTTTCACGCATCATCGTGTTAGGCCTAACAACCATGTCAATTAGGATATGTAGTATTCTTTAAAAAAATATAAAGGTTTACCACATATCACAGTGTTAGGCCTAACAACCGTGACAATTAGGTTATGTAGTATTCTAAAAAAAAAAGGTTTTTTTCACCATCACCATGATAGGCCCAACAACCGTGTCAGTTGGGATATGTAGTAGTCTTTAAAAAAATATAAAGGTTTTTTCACGCATCACCGTGTTAGGCCTAACAACCAGGTCAGTTAGGATATGTAGTATTCTTAAAAAAAATTGTAAAGGTTTTTCACGCATCACCGTTTTAGGCCTAACAACCGTGTCAGTTTGGTTATGCAGAATTTTTTTAAAAAATTGGTTTCTTATCACCCAAAACCCGTGTTAGTCGTATTTTTATTGTTTTACCGATTTACAACACGTTACTGATTTTCGCCGGGTACCAATTTTGAGGTTATGTTGGTCACTTTTATTTTAGATTTTATCGTACTTCTCGTGCTTTCATATTTTGGATTCTTGCTCTTGGGCACATAATAAAGCATTTTAGTAACAAAAATATCGAAAAATATAGGTTATGCTACACTGCATATTTACTATTTTTTCATGTAATGTAATTACACAAATATATATACTACCTTACAATTGGCACTCTGTGTAGGGATTTTTTTACATTTAATATTGGAAATTCAACACAAAGTAACAAATTAAAGTCAGTTTTGAAAAAAATTTCAACTAAAATATTGAAAATGTTACATTAAAAACAATAATTTTGCAATAAATAAAACACAGATTAAGATTATTATAATAGGATTGAATCTATGTTCATCTCAGGTACCTAAATCACATGTCCAGTAAATAACTACAATTAACACATGACACAAAACTAAAAACTGATAATTATTTTGGGCTGGGTAAGTAGTATAATGACGTTTTGTAAAACGGGAATAGGCCTATATGTATCTCTGATACTTAAACCATATTCGTACCAAATTTCATCTCAATTGGTCAAGTGGTTAAAGCGTGATTGAATAACAAACAAACAAACAAACACACATACTTTCAGAAATATAATATGAATTAGATTAGATAAAGTTAATGACTGATTATTAACAATGTACCTCATTGAAATATTTACAAATGAAACCCTCTATAACCGGATTGTACAATACATACCTAAATTAGGCTACAGTGTTTACTGTTTACTAAAAGCAGAGTTTTTTATTCAATAACATTTACATATTAGAACTGGTCTATTTTGTCTTACCGATTCTACTTTCAAAACTGATTTGGTCAATAATTATTTAAGTCTTCCATACAGTAATAATTTAAATTTTATTTTCAAACATTTTTTTTTTAGTAGGGTAATTCCAGGAGAGATTGCCCCTGTTTTTTGTAACACTCATATCTTTCTTTGTTTTTGAGTAATCAATTTCTTTCTTGGGTTTAAAGTGATATCATAGATTACTCTAATAATAACACACAAAATTACTTAATTTTAAAATGAAAATGACTGTAAAACATTAAACAGATTTTTTGTCATCGGTCCATCTCACCCATAGTCTATGGGTGAAATGGACCAGGCATATTGGGATAGATGGATATTAATAAAATTATCCAAAAACATATATTTATGGGTAAAAGTATCAGTTTATTCATCCAATATTACTACCAAATACATTAGCGAGGTAAACATTTCTAAAATTAAACTAAAAATAAAAGTTGAGCGATTTAACTAACAGTAATATAATAAAAATCACGTATTATTTTTAATATTTACATTACAATTTGAAAAAGTATAGTTAAAAAATTTTTTTCTTGACCTTCAAAGGTATTGTTTGCTTTTTTTCTATTTTACCACAAGAGTTACACAAATTTTCAAACTTAGTGCAGTTCTCATGAAACCATCTGGAACAATTAATGCATTTGATCAAATCTTCCTGGCTATTTGTTGAGGCATAGTCTTCGAGACAGCCAACACATTGGATCTCTTCCCATTCACTTCTATCATTGCTATCGTTTACCCCTTTTCACTTCTTTTTTTTCTGTGAGAACAATACTTTCTTAGCTTCCCGTTTCCTCTTCTTGTCCTCTTTCAATTTCAATTTTACTACTTTCTGTTTTTTGCCCTAATGATACTCTGTATGTTACGCACTGAGTTTAATAACTTAGGCATGCTTGCCTGAATACTGCGTGCACTTGCTTTCTTGTTAAGAACAGGTATTGCAGATATTTTGTTCAGAGCTTTAGTAGGAGTAGGATTTTGTTCATCATGTTGTGTGTTACCTGCTAATGACTGAGACGTTCCAGGAACAGCTAAATTTATTGGCAGATTTTCATTGTCTGTACCTCTTTGCAAACGGTAAGCATTTTTCTAAAAGAAAACAAAAAGAAGGCTTGAAAAATAAGTAGTTTTAAACTTTAAGTTACAACCATTGTGATAAAATGTAGTAGAATTGTTCTCTATCTCTTACTCTCTCTCTCTCTCTCTCTCTCTCTCTCTCTCTCCTCCCTCCCTCCCTCCTTGTCTGTCTGTCTGTCTCACACACATACACACACCCAAGCGCGCGCGCACAAACTTTGACGAAAAAGATATAATAAGGTTGTCTCTGGTAAATTATGTTCAAAATAATGTTTTAATAATATTTTTTGACTATTTTTTTAATAAAATTTATGGTAATGTAATTACATTTTAAGAAAATATCAACTTTAGACATAGTCTTTTTGTAAAACACTGGTCCATCTCTCCCGACTTTACCTGGTCCGTCTCTCCCGATTGCTTAGGACAGATGGATCAGGCCGCCATCTTGCCTTTATCCTTGACAGAGACGCTGCATTACTTTAAAATGAACTGCTACAATCTTTATTCACTCTACATAGGTCAAAAACCAAAAAACATTGACAAGTAACGACACAAGATTCTAAAATGTAAACTCTGTAAAATATTTCCACTCACCTGAATTTTCTTTTCTTTAATAACTCCTAAATAAACAGATCAAAACTGCTGAAAACTACAAGGCTAATCAACACATTCAGACATGACACCAACATGCTACCAGTAGCGAATTCACGCGAATAGTTTCCGAAGTACGCGATCGGTCCATCTCACCCGAGGGGCCATCTCTTCCGGAATTACCCTACAGCTGTTTTGGTACAAAATTATTTCTGTCACCTATGACTTCATTTTGCTGCACTCTTACGGGGAAACTTTAAACTGATGCTGGAATTTTGTTTACAGACATTTTATCGGTTATTAAGTCGTATTATTTTATTGTAGAATCGTAAAATGAAAAGGTATGAGACTTGAGAGTTTTCTGGTGTTCTGACAAACCTGTATAAAGCAGGTCCTTATTTTTGGTACAAAACCAATCGGAATGTTTAGCGTAATAATGTATACGGAAGATTATGAATTGAATGTTATGAAATTAATATTTTCCAGCTTGCCTTTTCTTGGTTGCTTCTCAGGCGACGCAGTTTGCAAAGCTAGTGATAGCAGACTCTGTGGAGAGGATTTTCAGTGATAGCGCAATTGTTCCGTCGACCGTTAAACCAGTACGGGCTAGATTACCTTGTGAGGAATACGCATGCACTGACGACTACACACCCTTGTGCGGGCTTTCGCTCTGCAGCGGTGTAAGGACTTTCTCCAACGCATGCGCAATGGATAACCACAACCGTTGTCAATATCCACGTAAGGAATACTATCAGCTGATTATCAGATGATTCTGGGGTAATAATTGTCGGCCATATTGAATCCATTCCATAAAACACGTTAATTTAAAAACACGGATCACACCGCTACTTGTTAAGATAAAATTATGCTGGTATCTCACTTTAAATGTCTTGTATGAAGGAATGTGTTTGGCTTTTACATTTTGTGTACATGTTTTGGTTTTACTGATTCTTTAAAAGCAATCATACTTGTATTTGAAAATATCTGAAAGGAGCCATATTTCCACATACGCGACTTAAAAACGAAATATCACACCCAATTTTATCTCCCTTTACAAATAGAGAAGTAATCTGTATCGGTAATTACCATTAGTCTTATAGGGGACAGATTCAGTACGATCAACATTGTAAACAGATTTAATTGGAAACACGTAGAAAATTGGAATTACAATTTTAATTTAAAAGTTGAATATTGTTACAACGGAATGCAGAAAGTTTAACAAACTGCATATCTAGTAACCGCGTACACAGCTGTCTAGTTGATGTGATAGAAGCGAATTTCCAAAAATATTTTTCATTACTTTATTCTTTTGGTACTCTGATTTAGCCATCATAATCAACATTAAGATGTACCTATATTGAAATTTTAAACTATCAAATTACATTGAAAATACGAAAACGAACCCTGAGCACCGTGAAATTAAATTTATTGATATCAAATGATCTTGAAAATTAAAAATATTAATTTACGCAATTTTAACACTGATTATTATTGATTTGAAATGGGCGTAATTTTCAAGTTTCTAATGAATTTCCTGGATAGCAAATTTGTCCCTTGTATTACAATAATTGATTTGCATGCCGTGTGAATCAAAATCGGACCAAAACTGCCAAAGTGATATTTCAAAAAGGGCTGATGGAGAATTTTTTTGAAATTTGTTTTTAGTACGTCAGGAAGACAGGAGCTTTCCGGTATTGTATTTACTTAGAGAAATATTTTATTTTTCAAACTGATATGAGATTTGTATCTTCATAAAGAATCTGTATGACCGAAATGCGTGGGAAACTATTTTGAGAAATAAGATTGTTTTTTCTAATTTTTGTTGTTGTTGAAAAAACTACCTTAATGTGTAAACCACGTTCAAGCATTTATATTTAGGAATATAATTATATTTTTTAATTTAACAGTAATGCCAATTAATTAATTTTGTGACACGTGATTATTAATTAACGTTATAATTAATAACTAATATACTTACTGTTTTTTAGGTTATGAAGCTATATTTAAAGGAAGTTGCGATACATTTTTTAAATGCCAAGGGAGACACTTTCCAGATATACCATTACTTTATCCGAATGAAGAAAGCATAGAAAGTAATTCTTCGAAAAACACTGCGACTATTCACAAGGAAACTTCTACAGAAATTTAGATAAAATAAAAATGGCGGTTACGAAAATGTTAGCTAGAATTGATTTGAAAAAAAAAAACAAATACATTTTCTCAAAATATAATCATCTTGCTTATTTATTTACCGCGATACCCAAATTTATTGTGCTAAAAGTACTCGTTGTTTTGAAACAATGTGGTAAAAATAAATGGTATCGTTTGGAGACAGTTTGACAGCAGTGAAAAATTAACTAACAAAAGTACACGTACGGAACTCGGAGAGTTACCGACAGAAGCGAACGTAATGATATATTTGCTGAAAATATATTTAGTTTGAAGATACGTTTACGAATTTCTTGTTCTGTTTAAATAAATAAATGTGAACTTTGCATAGATATTATTAACTGTAGTTATAGGAAAAGATCAATTGTTTTGTATTAATTCGTAACGATCAGCTGATTTTGTTGAACAGATGATAGGCTATAAATAAATTTCAGGATATGTAGTTAAAAACTAGCAATATTATAAACGTTTATATTAATTTTGAATGTATTTTAAACAGTTACAACGTGCACTTGTTCTTCAACTAAGAAAAAATACCGAAACCAAAGAACACAACGTTTTCATATAATACAAGTGTACTATTATCGAAAAGGAGGGGATAAGAATAAGACAGAAATAAAGATATTCGTTTGCTCCGTCATTCCATATTTCCGTTACACTTTTCCTATTCACCCCTCTCGACAAAAAAACATAAAGAGCATCGCTTCAAAAAGTAATTAGTGTTCATTATTGCTTTGTAATGGTCCAATTATAATACTGAAATTAAAAAAACGAACATTTATCTACATCATATACAAATATAAAACACCAATCTTGTACAATATACCCAACTGTTAATGCTCTAATAATTGTGATGGCTGGGCTGGGCACGTAGTATAATGGCGTTCGTTAATAATTTAATATTTTTTAAATACTTATTTATATACTATCTATAATAACTGTAAATAAATTCTTTGCTAAATTTATTGGGTAAGTATTATAATGGCGTGAATTTTATTTCAATTAATAAATTTATTTATATACATAATTTTAAATAAATATTAAATTTAAAATTCAGCAACGGGTTTTGAACTCACATTCTTTAGTTTTATAATTAGAAGTCATAGAACTATACTTAAATACACATTGAAACAATCAGCTCACTGGTAGACTTCAATTCACACAATAATATATGTACGGCACTTATTACAAGTTATTTGTGCTATGGCGAGTTTGTATTTCTTCCAGTTATAGAACAAGTACAAATTTACTTGAAAAAACAAATTAATTACTCCTTTTTTTAAAAAAACTTGTTTCAGCATTAAAAATGTGCGCAAATTTATTTCAAGATAACAAAACAAACAGATTCCATTGTAAAGATCATTTAAAATATCTTCAATCATGTTAAAACATGATTTGGTTTTAAAAAATGTGCATAGATTTTAATTTGATTAAAGTAGGTTTAGTAAAGTAGGATTTAGGAAAAAATAGTAGACAAGTTTTGACTTTGTTTAAAATTCGTTGTTTTGTGTGATTCTAAAGGATAACAACCTTGCTCATGCTGTTATCAAAATAAATTTTCGTGTCAAGTTTGAATATCAAAGCACGCTTTTTCCAAAGATTTATGTTCAATTTATAACCAAATTTCTATCGGAAATGTGTGCAAACCAACCACTAGATCATTATTAAGGGGTTGTTAAATATTTTATACGCGATAGGGTTAAAAACTTCCCGGAATTGGTGAATGAAAATTTATTGAAAATACGTACAATATTTTATCCTTATTTTTCTTCAAACGACTCTCCTTCTGCATGCACACACGTCTTTCACCGTTCATACAATTGTTGGAAACACTCTTGAAAGTCATTTTTGGAAATTTCGTTTAGCCGCCTCGTCACATTTTCCATCAACTCTTTCGAATGAGGAATATGTCATTTTCAGGCGCGGAAACTGGTAAAAATCCGATTGTTCAATGTCAGGAGAACTGGGAAAGTGTTCCACAATGGAAACAGTGTGCTTGGAAGGGTATTGTTCATCACCAGCGATTAATGTGAAGGAACATTGTCATGCAACAAAAACCAGTCGTTCCCTGCCCATTTTTCGGGTCGTTTTCCTCTAACTGCACCTCGTAGTGGTTTCTGGATCTCCTTATACAATTCTTTGTTAACTGTTTTCCTCCAGGAATAAATTGGTATTGAATAAAGCCCTGGTGATAAAAGAAAAATATCTCCAAGATCATTTTACCCCGATTTCTGTCCAAGCGAAATTTTCCCTTTCTTGGTGATGTTTTTAGTTTCCATTCAGCGGACTGACATTTCTTCTGATTAGGTAAAGGAGAATCCATGTTTTTTGTTACCGGATTTTTACGAAAGTGACATTAAAAGAAAATAGTTTTGTTGACTGGTAAGATGGAGAATGCAACGAAGCGGCTAAAGGAAAATTTCCAAAAATAGCTTTCAGGTGTATTTGCAACAATTGTATTAACAGTGGAAGACGTGTGTACATGCAGGTGAGTATTTTGAAGCAAAATAAGGTTAGAAGAGTATACGTACTTCTAATACGTTTTAATTGACCAATTCCGGAAACTTACCCAATTTTGTTCCAATTTGATTCAAACTTGGTAAAAATGTTTTACGCTAACCACAAAAATTCATTCAGCCTTTTTAAAACGACAGTCAATCAGAAACATGAAAAAACCTTTTTATTTTTTCCGTGTTCAAAATGAAGTTACAAATTTTTAAATAGTAATTTAGGCTGATTTCAAGAAAGATTGTGGTGGTGAAATCACATTACCGAAACAATTTTAGATAAACATTATTAATTCGTATTACTTTGGTTCATCTACTTAGGTTCATTTAAAACCTAAAGAAACACCATTTAAAGCGAGATATATTCGTGAATATTTTATGGTAACCGGCAAATGTTTTACCGTAATTGTTTTTTTGAAGAGTTCATTTTCCAAGGTGTTTGTTAAGGATATAAATATGTTTTAACATAAAATTTTGTAATCAACTGTTTCTTTTTGCGACGAATCATAAGTGAACAGTAATAATTAAATATTTGCATAGCAAACTTTACTAATGACGCACGCAAAGTATGATAAAACACGCACACTTTGTAAATGTTAAGCTCTTAATTTCTGTATAAATAACGTGCTAAATTAATGGGCTTTGTTTTATGAGTCACTTACAATTCTACTGGCTTCAAGTAATATATACAGTCTGTTGTTAGAAAACAGCAATGTTCAGAAGTTGAATTTCGTAGTCACTAAAATAATCACACGCAGCTGTCCCGAATACGTTGTTTAGGACAATTATTAAAATTTGTAAATTTTAGTTTGGTTTTATAAATGTTACATTTGTTAGAGTTTGTACCTGAAGAAAGTCAGCAACTCCTTGGACGGCCTTTCGGCCAAGAGAACTGTGCAATATTTAATAAGCAGTATTTATACTTATGTTATTTGGAATTGTAATTCTATTTCTTTTATTTAAATATTCTTGTATAATTCCTGCCAAATAAAGCACTTATTCTATTCTCTCTCTCTCTCTCTCTCTCTCTCTCTCTCTATATATATATATATATATATATATATATATATTCTATATATTTCAAAGAATTATGTCATTTTTTCCCTTTAAAACAAAAGAAATTATTTTTGAAAAATGAGAAAAATAAACTTAATTTATAGTGTAATACATATTAATTTATGAACCTTACACACAGTTGGTGATTAGTTCGTGTGTTTTCATTTAAATTTTGTACAATACACACAGCACATGCTGGACATTTGTAATAATGTTGTGCATACTAATAATTAATTTATGTTGAAATATGCTTCTGTGTGTAGCTAGCAAGGTACAAAATATTTGCTTTTGGTGCGGTCTATATTTTCACACGTGTCCCGTTTCTCATCTATTAATTTACTAGTTTCCATTGGGGGTGTCCATCATGAAATGACCCTGATCAGAGACCTAAAAATGTGTGTGTGTGTGTGTGTGTGTGTGTGTGTGTGTGTGTGTGTGTGTGTGTGCGCGCGCGCGCGCGCGAGCGCGAGCGCGTGCGTGTGTGTGTGTGCTCTTTTAACTTTCTTTAACACCAAACTTATCTAAAATGAAATTTCTTTCTATATCTTTAAAGTCAAATAGAAATTGTCAGTTGGAATTGATAAAACTGTATTCATGTATAAAAATTATTCAAGTTTGCTGTATTTTTGATAAACGCCAGAACTGATAACCACATGTCGATTGTTTGTATCTTAAAATTAGACAACCAATCTACGTGTTTCGAAATTTATCTGACATTTTCAACTTTTCTTGAAATACGACAATTATGCTTTGCGTATTGTTAGTTTTCGCTTCTGCGGAAAGTAATTGTTTTGGGAAAAAATCATTAACCCTTCCTTAACCCTTCAGAGTTAACGTCCGGTCTTACCAGACTCCTATCATATAGGCCTATATTACTTTTCGAATCAACGTTCCTTTTTCTCAGCACATACTATTCGTACGGGCACAAAAGAGTCTTTAGAAAGATTTTTTTAACCGGCTTCTGACATTGCAAAACGATTTTGGTCTAAAACGTAATGTTTGTGGAAAATTTTAAGATAAAAGACACTTTTTACTGCGACAGGCAAAACGGCGTCATGGATGTGCATACGCGGCAAATCGGACGATATTTTGTATATTTTAGGAAGTTTAAATTATTAATCACGAATAGACAATCCAATTACAAATGCCTCTATTTGCATAACGTGCTTAGGACAATTTCAATATTTATTTAAAAGTCATTAACCTTATAAGTTCTGTGGACTTACTGACAAGTTCTCTGCCCTTCGTACAAACCTGGACAAGCATTTCGAATACTAAACACATGTTTTGGACATTGTTTTTACATATATTTGTGATTTCTCCTTTCATAGTGAATTTATCTATTGTTACTTCGGATATAAGAAAATACAAAGTACAATTAAGATGTCAAAATACAGTTAGAGGTTATCAAACACGTCTTTTCAATTGACTAGACGATAGTTACCTATTAAAATTGCGTTTGCTATCACAAGTCGCAGGGACAAACGCTTGAAAGAGCAGGATTGCATTTGCCAAATGCCGTCTTTACTCACGGACAATTGTATGTAGCCTTTTCAAGGGTAACTAAATCAGCTAACATGTTTGTATCTTTGGTAGAAAAAAATAAAAGAAGATTACAATCTTATATCAAATATCGCTTACAACGGGGTATTGTAACACCCTGTAAAACAATTACCCGCAATGAAATTTATATGCTGCAATGACTCATATGTTTGTGATTAGTATTTCAAACTTATCACTTTGATTTATTTTTTAAAGACGTTTCCCTTCCTTCCAACTACTGTCTTCACCCCAACGCGCCTCTTATTCAAAAGGCTGTGTTTACTTAAAATTTTCATAGTTCGAAATTACGCACGGACCGCCTGATTTTATGTAATTCTAATCCCAGCTCCCAGCATTCTTTGGATGTTTTTTTTCAAAATTAATGAAAAAAAATATCAAACAGTAAACAGCAATTTGTTTTACCTAACTAAGGAATAATAACTGTTTTCATCAAATCTAACCAACTACTTACACCTGTAAAAACTCACTGAACTACAAAATATTGTCTTATCGGGCGTAAAGAATTACTGAAAAGAAAAACAACAAATCTCTCGAATCGAACAACCGAAGTGGTTTATATAAACTTTATCCAACTTTTTCAATAAATAAATAATACTACTTTAATAATACATTGCAGAAGAAACCAAGCAGTAAAAACTTCACGATGCAACTGTAAGTGTACGGTATCAATCTTATAGAATAATTTATAGAGTTTGTGCTTCTTATATACTTGAACATCTTACGTTATTATCTCTTGTTTATAGTAGTCAATGTTTTCTGTTCTTTTCTTATAACTGATTTTGCAAAAATCAGCTGTAAATATTTTTCAATGTTACTTGAAATATTTTGCACAGGAAATTTTCTTACTTAATCAGATAAGCAATTGTTACTTTTACAATTAATTGTATGATTGCCCATTAATGCACTTTATACGGTCATTTAGAATTTACTTTCTCTTGATAATTCGTAAAGTATTTCTTTAGAATCTAATCTTTCAAGGTAAACTGATTTTTTTTACCACGTACAAATCTTGTCGTTCACGAATATCTATTAAATAATGAGCATTTTGAAAGGCCATTATGGTAAGATCCAGACCAGAGAGCTGGAATACGGATGGAAAACATTGACTGTGTAATGAACTTGTCGAAGCAAATTACAAAATAATTGTTCATTGCGAAATCGAAGTTTTAATTGAAATCAGTATATGTACATCTGATTCCACGCTATTTACATTATACACAATACTAAAGGAGATAAAAAACGCACTGTTTTGCCTCACTGGAAACCAATTTAAAATTCTGCCAATATAATTTGAGAAGTATTCATGTTAAATTGGAATCTAAATACGAAATTGAATAACATTTTCCGATGGATTCAAAAAAACAATTCTGAAACATACGTCAATTTTGAAAATGTTTACACGAAAACGCTTTATTACATCCAAAAATCATTAATCTCCAAAATAAAAGTGTGAAAACAAAACGAAGTTAGAAAAAAATTGAAAATAAATTTGACAAACATAATCTTAAAATAACTTTTTTTGCTTAACGTCCATACATTATGCCAGTTAGACTAATGAGGATGAGGGATCAATGTTCACGGTAAAAGAAAAGCAACGGGAGCAACCGCGGCCCGAACTAATAACCTTTAGGTGCGCAATTGAGTGACGCAGCAGACTGACCGATGCTTTAGCCACATCGACTACTGAGCCTCTTTCAGCGAAAGTAGCTAACGTGTTTTTCACTGCGAAATCAATTAATTAAATGCGTGTTAAAAATTTAAAAAATAACCTTTTTTTAAAAAAAAGATCATTATGAGCACCATCACGGTTTTGTACATAGCTAGTATTACGTAAAATTTACTAACCTCGTAATGGCTGTTAGTTTATTAGCACACTAAGCATGACTTAGTGGTCGGTTAATGGCTTAAAATCCAATTTGTCCTAATAAGTTTAATCTTCCATGGGTGAATAACTATTAATTCAATAATAAGGTACACAATAAAACGAAAAAAAGTAAAAATCATTACTTTAACATTAGTTTTGAAAATTCAGAAACACCCATTTTTCTACTTTGAATAAAATTTCAAGATTATAATTTTATCTTCATTACTGTATTGGACTACATATTTAAATAATTAAGATTGGGACCTATTTTTTACTGTCTAATGTTCTTTAACACTCCTTATATAGGCTACCGTTGTTTCGGAAAGTTACACATACGTCTTCAGGTCGTACAATTAAATTTCTGTGGTAAGATCGTCAAAAAGTTAAGAAAATATTGAAACTCATATCAAAATTCATTTATATAATGAAAGAAATTCTATGGATGCGATCGAAGAGTTTGAGATTATTACGAATAAAAGAACAGATCTTCACAACGTCCTTAATGACAAACTGTCAATTAAAACCTACTTAAAATATGACATGGATTTAAGAATAACTGATTTAAACAAATAATATGAACTTAAAAACGTACTTAAACTGATAACACTGACGGGTGCGCTAGTACTGATGAAGACTGCAGTCCGGACTGTAACGATCTACGGGTCACACGTAGTGTTTGGTCAAATGTTAACGTTATCCGTTTTAATAAAATCGTGTATTGTGTTATTGTTGTGACTTTTGTTGTAATGTTTTTTTAACTTTGTAACGACCTCGCCAGAGGGATTTTACAAACTGTAGTGCCTGAAGATAAAACTAAAACGTTTTGAAAACCTGGTAGCCTTTGATGAGTTAAAGACCTCTTGAAGGTAAAAAATAGGTCCTAATTATAATTTTATCGCTGCTTATAGTAAACTGGAAACAGAATTTCGAGAATCATTGTTGTTTTTAAACGTTTCTTTGTTCTTTTTGATGTTTAGTGATCAAATTAATTCAGTTATGACGGACTTGTGCAAACTATAATCATTGAATATAAACGTTCAAGAATGATAATGTTAGAGATATGAGAACTATCACTTCTGGTGGCATTTTGCGGCAAAGTGTTCAACTACAGTTAATTAAATATGTAATAGTACTGTTTATTTTCTCACACATCCGCACCAACTGTGCTTGCAGTTTGCAGTTTGAAGCGTTCCTAGTGGCAGATAATCAAACTACTTGAAATTTAGACGCTAATATCAAGCACACTTTTTATAATGATGATTGTACTTTTAGTCAGTTTAAATTCGATGCTATTAACAAAATTCAATTTTGTTTTTAAATAAACTGTTGATTCTTGTTTCCAATGGACGTTTTTACATAAAGAATAACAAACTGTTTTCAGAAAGCGTATAAATTTAATGTTAACGAACATGACAACTTTTACATACAAATACAATTCCGAATGATCCAGTCTACGCTAGCGTGGGTTTATCTGCTTCCTCCTTATATGACACGGGTAGGAGAATTGATCTTCTGTAACATCTGAAGATGCTTTCGCAACGTCCATTAAACAAGACTGTATTGTAACCTAAAACAAGAAAATATATTATAATAAATTATCCCAAATGTCGCCGCTAGACTTACCAACTTTAAATGTTGTATCGCGTAATATTTTTAATACAATCTATGTTGAATTTCAGGAAAATCGAACAGTTAGTTGTCACTAGTATAAAGAAAACAGTTTTACCTGGAAAATTGCAGCGGTTGTAGTTGTTCAATTCGCACACGTTGTTGAACGTTCTGACACCATTGCAGAAGGAGAATGCGCAAACTGGTTTGTATATCTTTGTGCAGAACCTGATCGGGCATAAAGGACGAACTTTAATCAAAGGCTCTCCTGCGATCAGCGTTTCCTGTTCCTTGAGACTGACAGGATTAGCAGCTGCGCTGGCGATTGCTTCGGCGATGGCTTTCTGCGCAGACGCAGCGGCTACTTCCGGTGCTACATCTACAGCTGCATCCTGAGACACAGCGGCGTTGATAAAAGCTGCGAAATTATTAACACAGTGAATATGGGTCAAATACAAAAACAGTTAATGTTTCAGCACAATATCTACGAAATATTTGGTGAAAATTTAATAACATTCGCGGTATCCAGCTTTTTCGCTGTTGTGTGTTGTAGTTTCCGAGAGAAATAGTGGAAGTCCGGGCGTTTACCAGCTCGGCAAGGCACTCTTCCGGTTCGGAATCGGGAGAGAAGTCCATTGGTTTAAGTTCGACTGGATTCCTTCCATTTCTACCTGAGCAATTTGTGATGTATTGTTCCGGGTGCTGGTAGGCTATCGTGTAGTTGTTCTGTAGTGCGTAGTCCTCGATCTTTATTTATATTCAAAATTATGACGGGAACCATAATTTCTCTAAAATAATTTGTTAAAACCAGAAAAATAATTTACCAATCAGGATGAAGCTACTGTTTACGGCAGATGCGACATCGCCTTGCAGTAATGCCTGAGCAGAAACGTAATATATTAGCTCAATTTAGACCTAAGTTACGCGAGTACTGTGAACCAATTAGAAACGAGTAAACCAATTAGTTGACGTGAGGATTGTGAACTAGGTTCACAGGCGTACACTGTTTGAAAGCCGGGAGAGAAGTTCGGGAATTTAGCGTGGACGTTTTACGGTTTTGATAAACGGAACTAGGTGTGTAACTCTACTCCTACGTTGTATAGGCGATGACAGGTGATAGAAGCAAATTTTCAGTAATAGTTTTCTTTACAGAAATCGAAAATTTGATTTCGTTGGAATCTGCATATTTTAGCATTTACAATTTTCAATCTTAGTACGAAATACGAAAATGAACCCTGAACCTCGTGATTGAAATGATTTACGAAAATTTTAAAATAAATTTAATGACTCTTTTTTAATTTTGAAATACCCGGTATTTTGAAACTGTTAGTGATTCTATCATTGACGAGCTTGTCCAAAGTGTAGTGATTCCGATTGACATAACTATATGGAAATTTTGAAACACACATAATTTATGTACATTAAGAACATCTTAAAAAAATGATCTACAAAACAAAACCAGAAACAATTTTTTAGTTGTGTTTTTTGTTCTACGCGATGGTCATTCCAATTTCTCATTTTCCAATGGATCTTTTCTAGATTTTTATGGCTCGATATATGCCTAAGATATTAACTGTTTTATAAATGGCGGCCATTTAAAATCTGTGCAAAGAAACCTGACATCTTACATTTTTTTAAGAAACTAATTTTACCATAAAAATCAGCGTTATAAAGGGTAAAAATTGGCATTTAAAATTTTCAAATTCCATTGAAAATTGAAAAATTTTAACATTGCCGATTTTAATTTCGATTACGTCTGTGAAATCGGATTTTGTTTTTAAATACTGCAAGAAAAAATATTGGCCCCTCTTGATTGATAACTTAAAAACTGAAGATGTCAGCTTACATTGATTGTTTGTATTTGATCATTTATATTACTGAGTTTTAAGAAAATGGACACTTATCTACATTATATACAAATAAAACATCAATTTTTAAAATATATCCAACTGTTAATTTACTAATAATTGTGTTGTCTGGGCTGGGTAAGTAGTAGAATTGCGTTCGTTAATAATTTAAATGTATTTATTAGTATAGTGAACTATATAAAATGTGCTGATAAATAAATTGTACAAGATAAACTGTACATTTTAAACGAATTATTATTACTTGTAAAAAAAATTGGTCAGTAACTGGTTTTGAACTCACGTCCTTTATTTTTATAAGCAGAAATCATAACACTGAGCCACGATTGCGCTAGAAACAACCAGCATACAATTACTCTTGAATTTACTTCAAATATGTAAACGAAAAATGTAACGCTTTTTTACATGTTACTATAGTACTGCTATCGTTCTATTATTTTCTTCATAAAAAGTGTTAGGCTCCCCTAATGACATTTTTACTCCGAAAATTAATAACCAAATATATACTATTATTATTAGACTAAAAAGTTACGAAATTATATTTGAAACAATAGGCCAGATTAACATTATTTAGTATAAATTAAATTTAAATATTTACCAAGAATACAAAGAGCTGAGGCAAACTTCATCATTGTTAATTGAGTTGGTACAATATAAATCGATACAGTCTTCGCGTATTTATACATTCTCCATTTTCATATCTAACAAGGAATATTTACTTTAAAAATGTTTTTCGTCCTCATGTTTCAACTTGACCTTGAATAAATCAAACTACATTTTAAAAAACATTAACTAAAATTAGTAAACAATTTTTTTCAACTTTTTGCGTCATAGCGTAACTATTCTTAATTTTTATTGTGCTGAAAACATTTTTACAACGCTTAAGAATTTTACTTAGTAAACAAGTAAGGAATACTTTTCCGTTGCAATACAAAAAAATCTAAATATATGACACACGAAAATTTAAAAAAGCTTTACGACGATATTGTTGACGGTAAATTAGAATTTTAATTTAAAGAGGATGTTTGATACAGTTGGTTTGCAACAGTCACGCTGGCCTAAATAAAAGAATTGAATTATTTTTCAATTCTCCGTCATTTCAAACTCTAATCATAAATTGCATAAATTAGTGTATTAAACTTTAATAAAATTACATTCAAAAAGCGAACATTGAGTGCCGTTAAATTCGTTTATTAATTTCATTTCGATAAATTAAAATAATGTATGCAGATCTTAAAACTGACCACTTTTGGAATCAGCCGTTCAAGATAACAAGTGATGACGGAATGAAATTGCTGTCATTTTTAAACTTTTGATTCACTTCGTAACGAACTTCTCAAAGCTATTTCCAGAATGAGTTTTTTTGTGCTAAATTTGGATGCCGGACCAAAAAATTACAAAACGTAAAAATGCTAAAACACTGGCACGCGCGTGCTCTCTCTTTCTCTCTCTCTCTCTCTCTCTCTCTCTCTCTCTCTCTCTCTCTCTCACACACACACACACAACACACATATATATATATATATATATATATATATATATATATATATATATATATATATATATATTATTATTATCTGCATATCTGCATATAGACCCTGTTGGATCACGCAAAGCACTCCGACTCATGTCTTGCTCCTTCTAATCCTCCACACCTCCCTCATCCTGTCCCCATGGATCCTCTTCCGCTCCTCCGTCCATTTTACCCCTGCTCTCTTTGGGATTTCATTCTCTGGGACCTTCCAACCGAGCATCTTTCTCCTGTCTTCAATATATATATATATATATATATATATATATATATATATATATATATATATATATATATATATATATATGTATATATATACGTTCATACTTTGCGCCAGTTTGACTAAGGTTGATGCGGGATCAGCGTTAACAGTAAGGGAAAAGCTACGGGAGTAACTGCGGCTAGAACTAAGAAACATATTTTGCACATTTCATAAACGAAGCAGACAGATCGGTATTTTAGCCACATCGACCACCGAGTCCCCTATGTACATATTAAATACGTACGTAAAACATTTTAAGGACCACTCCAAAATTAATTGTGAGTTCAGAACTGTACTCATTTCAAAGTTCCGGGTACGGTGACTACGCCAATGGATCATTTCACAGTGAAAGTTTGGTAATAACTTATGCAATTTTCTTAAAACCTGTAAGTACTAAGCTTATACAAGCTTCGGTGATACGTTTGAGTGTGTCAATTTATCTTAAGAAACAAAACTTAATTATGGGTAAACAAAAGACAGTCTTCTTTTTTTAATTGATCCAATAAAAACTACAATTTTCCACGTATTATGTTTTTAAGTTCTTAACAAAACAAGTTATACCTTGAGAAAGGTAAAGTAACAAAATTAAAATTTTTGTGATACTTGAAGTCGTGGAAATTATAGTGCAAAAACATTCACAATACCTACTCTTTAGATTTTTTTCTAAAACTTAGGTTCTATTTGAAGAATCATAAGTCGCGTCAACGAGCAAAATTCTAAATAAATAATAATTACGGTTCCAATGTACATCGAAAAAGGGAAGGAACCTATTAATAGATGAAGATATACTTTTTCTTAAATTTACTCACTAACTGGAAATTTCCTTTATTTCAAAACAACAGTAACTTTATAGTGTTGTCAGTGAAGAAACAGTAAACAATTTTTAGCATGAGCTAATACGTTGCAACGGTTCTCTTTTTGTTCTCAAATAAAATAAATAGTTACAAAGGCATAAATGACGTCAGATATAATTTTCAAATAAATATTAAATAAAAATATTTAAATTCAAAATTTTGGAAACAAGTTGTCCAACCTTCTTCTGTCTACCGGCGTTAATAATTTCAAGTCATTGTCATTGAATATAAACGCACTAGAAGTAAAGCCACCATTATAAAAAGTGTGCTCGATATTAGCGGGTAAAGTTTAAGTAGTTGGTCTATCTGCCGCTACGAACGATGCAAGAACAGGAGTGGAGGTGTTTCAAAAAGTAGACAGTAGAATTATCTATTTAGGCCTAACTCTAGTAGAACAAACCGTCGCCAGATGCCATCAGTAGCTTGCGGCTCACACATTTCGTTTTTTCAATATAGGTTTGTCATGCAGGTTTGATTTTTGAAACTTCATTTAAGACCAAATTATGATAAAACAATTTTGAAAAACTGGGCCTTTTTTAGTTTTTCATTGTAACTTCTGTAATGATTTTTTTTTTCCGACATAACGAAATAAACTTTTTTTTGGAACTTGAAGTCAACGCGAGCAAAATGTTATTGAAATCGTTATCAGTTTTTAAAAAAATCATTTTAAACAGCTTTTTTTGAGCGAAAATATTCTCCAATATTTTTCTTTAAATAAAAATATGGTAACTATAAATCGTAAAACGAAACCTATTTGCCGGATTTCATAAAAATCGTTCAATTGGTTCGGTCGGAATCGAACTGGAAAAGGGTCAAACAAATTTATTTGTAGACAGTGAAAAATTTAACATGCCGAAAAAATCAAAGATTACGTCACTAGAAGTTCTGTATTCGGTGTACGTTGCTCGCTCTGCAGGTCTTATAACTTTACACATTCAATTTAAACGAATAAAATATTGTCACAGAAACAAGTTTAACGAAGAATATTAATTACAGAAACTGTCAATATTGTCTGCGCCATGTGCTGATTATTAAATGTAGAATATTTGTCGTATATAATTATGTAGTATAAATTAAATACTGTTTGTATAAATTAAATACTTACATAATATTTAATAATAAAGTCTACTGGGATACGAATAGTTTGAGCAACAAATATACGGTTAATATTAAATTATATATTTTCAATTTATTTAATTAATTTGAAACAATTTAATAACAATTGAATGTTGCCCTTTAATTAGAATGTCATTTAATTACACAAATTATTGACATAGATTAATACTACAGACTGAACCAGATAATAATTAGGTTGAATAACGGTTTTATTCCAAATAAAATGCACATACTTGTAAATTTACGAATCAATCGTAAATTGATACTGTTTTAATTGCTGTTTATTTGTATTGTTTTAATTAGCTAGCTTTCTATTCGTATTTCGCTGCGTTATTTCATTACAAAATGTACTATTCGAGTTAAAAATACATCGTAATAATAATCGAATGATCTTTTGAATACCATAGATCGATCGATAATAGTAATTAAGGCAGGATACTTTATGCTCCTGCCGATCTGCACGTGTTGCGATAATTAAACAATTATTATTTAGATTTGACAACTGAAATTGCTATAAAACCTGACGCGTGTGTTTATAAAATGTCATGGAACAGATTTTTATTTCGTACAAATATACATACTTTTGTTTTTATAGATTTAGATAATACAGTAAAATCTCTCTATAGCGGTATTGAAGGGAACGTTATAGAAAGAGATTTCTGATATAAGGAAAGCTCATCGTGTATATAAAATGTATTTTTATTTTTGAAACGTATGTGAAACACATACGTTTAAAAAACAATACATATTATATAATACTCCATGGATAAAATACGGTAACTGTGAGAAAAAGACAATATTTAGGAGAAACTATTGCAGGGCCGCTTTGTCAACTACTTCAAAATCGGGCTTTTGAATTTTCTTGAAGCTCTTACCTTCACTATAGGCCTTCGTATTTTTCAATATCGTGCCAACAGAACTAGCTAAATTAAAATTTCGGCAAATATCTACTCTCTAACTCACACAAAACACTAACCTTTACATTTAAAGATACAATTTTCCCCTTAGACACCACTACACTATACTGTACAAGTATTAAAAATGCACAACTTGTAAAATGTACTCGTCACAAAACACTCGATTCAGTTGACGTGTTAGCATACTGACAAGTAGGGTAAAAGAGTAGGAATTGTGCACGTGTTTCGCCTTATAGAGAGTTTCATGGATTTTTTTGCATAAATGGAGAAAGTTAAAATATTAAATTTTACTATATGAATGGGAAAGGATCAAAACATTTTGCCGTTATAGAGAAATCTCAGTTATAAAAAGATCCATAATAAAGGGATTTTAGTGTATTATCTTTTTTATTAAATTTAAGGATACGTTTTCTTATTCATAACGCAATCTAGGGGCTTTATCCCTAAAAACGTCTGTAGCTGTCAAAGCATATACAATAATTACTAACACATATTGTTGGTTAAAATACAGTTGTTTATCAAATTACTTTTTCTAATAGCAAAAAAAAATCCTTATTACGTTACAATATAAAAATTAATTATACTTATGGTAAATTATGACGATATGTATAACTACAGTTGAGATAATATTGTCAAAGTATGAACGATAATGAATAGCTTGACTCAGCAAAATACGTTCAACAGTTTCAAAATGGCGGACATTTAAGTTGTTTAAAACTAATAATTTCTTTATCTTACGTCTTGTTCAACGTCAATAATACTGTATAAATTCGCATTATAAATTATTAAAGTTAATTTTAATAAAAACTTAATGAATTTACAATGCAGATAGGCCTTAAAGGATACAAGTTATAAATTATTCAGATATTAATACTGGTTATAATGGTAAAATCATATTTTCAAATTATTAAAAGTTAAAAAAAATTGCGTTCAGACCGAGCGCGTTAGAAGTGAATGCCATGTTGATATTCCGTTGAATCGTTATTTTCTTCTAAATTTTTATTCAATTCATGTTTCAGCTCTTGCCTTTCTTCATAATCTGTGCATATTTCAGAAACACTAGTACGTTTTTTTTGCCGTCTTTGCGTTAAGTCCGTCTCTTGAACAATGCCTTCACCACTCAAACATTCATGTTGCCTCTTTTTTTAACTTTTATCCATTTCGTAGTCTTTCTAAAATCAATAAAAACCCTATTCACAACGTGATATTGCCTTTTATAACCTAGGAATTACACAAACACGTGATATATAATATTTGTTTTAATATTATTACATAACATCCGCAATACAACACTTGTATATATTTAGAGTTTCTATTAGTATAACCAAAATTTATAAATAATAATAGTCCAGTAATTTTATTCATTTTAAAGTTTTAAACTTACAATTACTATTTTTAATATGTATTCCACTCTCGCCTTTCAATATTCGAACTAAGTAGTTTATCTATGGTCAAGTCACTGGCATCTCTGTGATCAGCTGTTTCATGAATTCTACACTTTTCCATTCGTTATTCGATTTCACTGCACCACAAAATTTGTCTTACCGGATGTAAAGAACGTTAGAAAATAGTGTATATGACGTCACTATTTCATATTGGATACTTAATCTATAATTTTATAAATGCAGGACTGTATTACCTAGAAAACAAAATGTCATGTGTCTATACAAAACAATATACGTAGCTGATTATATCATTATATATTTAAAAAATTTCAATTGAGAATTGTGTTATTGTATTTGACACTAATTAATTGGATATTGTGGTGAGACTGAAATTCCAGTGTATAAATAGTTGCCGATCCTAACTTGTGCAAAACAATTTGGTGTTGTCGTTATTATGAATTATAATTCCATTAGGTCAAAGTTGAAAACAATATTTTGAAAGGCTGGTAAATCGTATGGAGATGGTTGAAGGCTTATTTTATAGGCTTTAGTTTTGAATTTGAGAAACAAATGTTTCTTTTCTTTATTAAGCTTTTAGTGAGGGCTACAACACGTAAACGTTTACACACGAAATGAATGGTAATGACCAGCTGTAAATAATAATTAATTATATTAATTTCTACGGCAACAAAAATATAATCTTTATCGCGATAACTACAATACAATAGTGTTAGTTTAAAAGCGCATGCGCAGGAATCAGCAGTGCGTATGTCACGGGTATTTACTCTCACCACAGAACGCTGATATTGCAACAGCTGTTGAATAATACAAAGTTTAACACCATAAAAAAATGTAAATAAACAAATACTGCAATCAAAATATTAAACAAGTGTAATTCAAAATACTGATAATAAAATTATTGTTATTTAAAATACTAACATTTTACACAGCTGATCATTACCATTATCTTCTACTGGAACCTTTCACCTCTTGATTAAGCAAAATTACTTTTCCTAAAACTCAAAACGAAAAATATTCTGTTCAAATTTGACCATACGAATTATATATGGATTTTCGTAAGAGACAATAGTTTATTGTCTGTAATGTATGTTATTGTTAAAAATCGGATATTTTATACATCAGTTCTGTAGCAAACCGGAAATACAGTACAATGTAGGCTGTTAAACTTTTGCGTCAGAATCAACTGAAGCTGACAGTGTTTCTAAATGAAGAGCTAGGAAGATTGTCCTTTAACCCCTGAAGAGTCTTTTGCATCTTCCTTCAAATAAGATTGAAATATAACCTATAAACGAAAGATAAAATTATTTATATTTGCTATTGAATGATACTGATACTAATGTTTCTTACTGATTTAATTGCATTACGAAATATTAGGAAAGTTAGAGATCGCCAACAAAAATTCAATTTTTTATTTACATAAATATAAATGTGTATATTCCTGAAAATTACGAAAATGGGTTTTCATTCAATTCTGTCCGTCTACGAATGCATACTTTTTACACAATTTTTTACACAATTTTTACACGAATTTTCTTAACTTACTTCCTCTGTCTGCATGTTTCATGATTCAAATCTTGTAATCTATTTTTAACCCATTTTTCATCATCCAATGGACTTGACATTTTGCACACTTGCTTGCTTTCGATGACAATGCAATGTTCAATAATTAGGCACATCAAATTTTGCTTCATTGTTCTCTACTTAAATAACTAAAACTGAATATAGAAAAATAGTTTTAACGTTGCTCAATAGATGGCGTTAGTTTATTTTAACACTTTTAACATTAAAAGTTGTCAGAAGATGAGAGTTCAAGTCGATTACAAAATTCATCACTAAAGAGTAGAAAATAAAATAAAATCAAAAAGATTTTTTTTTAAATGACGCTTCTTTCAATTCAAGTATAAAATGCACTAAAAAGTAAAAAATAAATTTTTCATCAGTCGGAGAATAAAGCGTAGATGCCCATCAACACTCACTTACAATGATCTTCTTCAATAATTTCTAATTAATCTAATCTGCACCCAAGCTTTATTCTCCGACTGATGAAAAAAATATTTTTTACTTCTTAGTGCATGTTATACTCCAATTTAAAAAGCGTGTTTTTTAACAATCTTTTTTTATTTTATTTTATTTGAGACTATACTAATTGGTCGATTTTCATTATAATCTTCATAAATCAGCAAATCCGATGGCGGCAAGAAAAATTGTAAATTCTTATTTTCCTGATTATGTTGATATTAAAAAGCGTAAAGTATTTTTTATATAATTTACAAACCAAATATTTTCATTTTTGCTTTTTTTACTTTTTCAATATACAAAACATAAAAACAGTTTTATGATCTTGTAAAAAAAATCAACCATGATAATTTGATTAATAAACAAAACGTTTTTAGGTTTTTTAAAAGTGGTTTTTACACTAATATCTCTTACGTCCCTAATTCTTTCTCTCTCTCTCTCCCTCTCTCTCTCTCCCTCTCTCTCTCTCTCTCCCTCTCTCTGCCTCTCTCTCTGTCCCTTTCTCTCTCTCTCTCTCGCTCTCTCTCTCTGAAGATGTAGCCGCATTAATCACAAAATAGGCAGTTAATTTTAATGCAATCGTAGAATTAATGCAAAAATTATTGAGGTCACTGGCCGAAACCAAATTCAGTGGAACTTCACCTTATTACTAGTATATAACGTGCCCAGCTGTATAACAACAGCTGTGTGGGTTAGCCTTCTGCAGCGGTGTCAGGACCTTCGGTAGTCCTGAAGTGTCCAATACAAACAATTGTGAACCTCCAGGTAATTAAAGAAAATATCTATAAAACATTTTGTAACGATAAATTCGTGGTTCAAATTATCAGACGCTGCTGAATCTTTGTTTCACACGTAACATTGTTTATGATGACTTGTAGCTGGTATACGATACAGCTACGACTTGTAGCTAGTAAAAATGATACTTTTTTTTGCAGGTTATACATTGTTATTTAACGATGACTGTAAAGAATGCTTCAGATGTTACAAGAAGATATCACCAATACACAGTAATACTGGTGGATTTTTAATTCCGGAAATATGAACTAAAGGAGCATTAAGAGAAAAATACATATACAGAATAAAACATTGTAATAAACCATATGTATAACAAATTCAAACTGATTTTACAAAAAAACATTTATAATTTTTAGCTGATTTCCACTAGAGTATTAGTCATTGGAGCAGCCAAAATTGCATTACCTAGACCTTGGGTAATCAGAGTTAATTTTTGGTATTTTCAAAATAAAATTTGAAAGTTCAAAATGTTAATACAGCATATGCAGATTTTTAAAGCTGATCAAAATGGTGTGACCAGAGTTTAAAAAAAGGGGATAATATTTTTGGAAATTCACTTCTATCACATCAACGAGATAGCTGCATTTATTAAAAAATCTTAAAATTATTTTATTTTGTTTTTAATTTTGCAAAATGTTTTGTCGCATCGGCGAAGCGACAGTGTTTATTCCGTTTTAACATTTTCAACACTTTTAAACACAAACACTTAAATATTGATGTTCAAAAATACTGGCCTTGAGCAGTGTAATAAAGCTTAGGTATTTTATCATAAATTGCTGATAACGTATTCAATGTTTACTTTGTTTAAACTTTGTGGTTTTTGAACGTCAACCTGTTTGCAGTAAAAAAGATTTGTTGCGAAAAAAATTTGTATTTTGACGTAAAAAGCTTTTTCAAAGTCTTCAAGTATAGGAGTCTTTAAAAAAAATTAAATTGTGTAAATTTGTATTCTTCAGTTGGTAGCTGATATCACACGAAATGATGTATAAATAGTGAATCAAAGCGTAAAGGTGTATTGTTTTGTACTGGAAATTATGAAATTTGTTGTCGCAGTTTGTTTTCTAGGTAATGTATGTTTATAATTTTAAAAAGAAATAATTATACAAATTAAAACTTAACTTACTACTTAGTAAACGGTTTAGTAGTTCATTTTTTTATTTTATTTTATTTATTTATTTTTTTGGTGTTTAACGTCCGACTATTGTGCACACTTGGGCTAATGCAGACGATTTCATTTTTTTTTTTTTTTAAATAAAGTACATATATTTATTTCATAAAATAAGGCAATTACTAGTAAACTTCATTTGGAAAATCATATTTTTGAGTAGCTGTCACATTAAGATCCATACCCAGTCTACGATAGATATTACAAAGAAAAATATTGTCTGAAAATTATGGTTTTTAAGTGACCATCATCTTCAAAACAGGGATTTTCTGCCTAAATTGTCTGCTGCAGTTTAGTAACAAAAACAAATTTTCTGTTCAATTTGCTTTAAAATGTGAATTTTAGATTGTTGGCGTGCATGCGATTATACAAAGTATAAAACCTTTATCAAAATACGTATGCTTTAGGGTGCGGATTGGAATTTCACCGGGATGAACACTGAAATAACTTATTTTTGAGAAATTCTCAATTGACGTCAAACTTGTAAAAATTAAATCAAAATATTTGTGGCACGTAGCTGATTTGCAGACCATATTATATTTTTAATTTCCAGATTATATTTTAAATTTCAAAATACTTTGAAAATACGGTAAAAAAAATTTGAAAAGCCAATTTATACAGCTTTTAACACTGATTACGAGGACGATATATTTTAAAAACTTAAGGTAAAAAAGGTTTGATTTTTTAAAAACATTTTAAAGGTAGCCATTTTGAAACAACTTAAGAAATTTCGCTAGTAAACCGACATGCATAAAGTATTATTTAAATATAATCAGCAATAACTAGTGGTTCAAGTTACAGTAGACGTAACAATTAAGTCTCAGTTAATATACAGAGCACACCACGACCGCATTCTGAAGCTCTCGTAACATTTTCCGCCAATTTAACCGGTAACCGTAACACTAAGAAAACCGTTTTACTAGATAATATACAATGGAAAATTTCATTATTTTATCTATTCTCTTTTAATAAAACGGTCAAAATTAAGGTACGTCTAGCCGTACAGTCAGTATTTCAGGAAATATCCAGTTACTACACTCGTTAAATGAGAGGCCGCCATCTTGAAACGGAAATGAATTGGAATAAAATCTTACACTTGGGTCGCTCGTGTTTATACAAAGTATATATGTAGAAAATTTCAAAACTATCGGTCAAATTTCTCTTCTCCTAAAAATGCGTGCTCCTTTATAGTGAATTAGAGGCCGCCATCTTAAAAGAGAATTGTGAGGGAAACACATCATTTTGGTTTTAATATAGAATATCTTAATAAAAAATTTCAAATAATCGGTCTATGCGTTTAGCCAAAACTGCGTAACAAATAAACACACACACAATCAAAACGCCGAACGGCCGAATTGGAACAGAATACAATGTTAAACATTTTACATTTTCAAATTTCATTGAAGACCGGAAACGGTCTCTGACCAACGTCAGATTAATTTTCGCGTTACCAAAAAATTTAAACATTGAAAATGCTATTTTATGCACAATTAAAGTGGATTTTTAAATAAGTTGAAGAATAAAATTTGCAAAATTTCAAATCACCAAGTGTTTATAATACTTGATCTTTTCTGGCAGCTTTCGTCAACGCCGCTGTCTCTCAGGACGCGGCATTGAAAGCAGCACCGGAAGTAGCCGCTTTGCCTCAGAATGTGGTAGTGGAAGCAACACCGGAAGTAGCAGCTGCGTCTGCGCAGAAGGTTATCGCCGAAGCTATCGCCAGCGCCGCTGCCAATCCTGTCAGTCTCAAAGAACAGGAAGCGCTGATAGCTCCAAATCCTGAAAAGCTCTTTATCCCATTTTGCGCACCCAGGTTTTGCACAACGATATACAGACCTGTTTGCGCGTTCTCCTTCTGCTTTGGTGCCCGGACCTTCAGTAACACTTGCGAACTGGCCAACTACAACCGCTGCAATTCCCCAGGTAGATATTCAGTAGATTTTGTTTCTTCTACATTGAAAGCGAATATATTGATCATTCTATTTTAAAAAATGTATCTATGTATGTATATTTATGATTTGATTTTCTTTGGAATTGTTCAAAAGATTTGGATTGTATTGGAATTTGTCTTGCCCGCCATCAGATTCAATTTGCCTGCCGAATAATGAAAATGGATCAATTATTGTAGTCACAACAACAGTGTTATTTTCAGACAAACAGCAATGAATAAAAAATGTTTTTTCGCAGGCTCGAGTAATCTAAAAACTGTTATATTTATGAAAATTAAAAAAAAATTCAAACTTCATTAATATTTTGTATTACAGCAAAATCAATATGACACATTAGTATTAGTTTGCTTCAGTAACAAATATAATTAATTTTATTTCTTTCGTTTATAGGTTACTCTTCAATCTTATTTTACGGAAAATGCGAAAGTATCTTCAGGTGTTATAGAAGATCAATCTTCCTACCTCTTCCGTTTGAAACACTGGCATCTTCAGTTGATTCCGATGTAAAAGCACTGTAGCTTACATTGTACTGGACTTCAGCAAGCAGAAATAACTGATGTATAAAATATTCAATTGGTAATAATCATACACATCTCTGACTGTAAATTATGTCTCTTATTAAAATCCTTATTAATATTTCTGTAATGTCGAAATTGAACATAATATTTTGAGAGGTTTGTAAGTCATAAAAAAATCTTTAAACTTATTCTAAATGTCTTTATTTGAAATTCTATGGAAAACAATTTCACTTAAGCATGAGGTGAAAGTTCTATTAGAAATTAGTTGAAATAATCAGCTGTGTTCGATATTAGTATTTTAAGTAATAGATGTTCTAATATAAATTATTTTGAATGATAGATATTTTGTTTAAAATAATGTATTACTTTTCATTTTGCTAGTGCATAAGTTCGTTAATATTTTCGATTTTGGATTTTGTTTCATTTTCATT
This sequence comes from Callitettix versicolor, assembly GCA_022606455.1. Lineage (NCBI taxonomy): Eukaryota > Metazoa > Arthropoda > Insecta > Hemiptera > Cercopidae > Callitettix > Callitettix versicolor. The sequence continues at coordinate 65,396,581 of CM040185.1, forward strand.
TTTTAGAAAATTTTAAGCTGATTTGTATTTTGTTGTTGTTGTTGTTATTTTAAGGCGAAAAGCACATTGAGGCTATTATCACCTCCCTAAATATAATAGTGAGTGTAAAGTGTTAAAGTCGCAAGTGTAGTGTTGAAAGTGTAAGTTTGTGTTAGACTCGGGTACCTCGAGGGACTTCTAAATCCTCTCAATAGGTGAAGGTACTCAGCACCCCTGCGAGGAAGCTGATTTGCAATCATTAAATTTTGGAAACCGAATATTATGAGTTTATAAATGAATTTGTTTTGTAAAGGAGTTAGTCCAAACAATAAAATCATTTTTGATAACTAACCTTACTACTTAGGCGGAGGACAAATCTGGTAGTACAGATATTAATTTTGATCAGTCTAAATCTTATAGACTAGCTGACTTACCTGGCAAGATGTCCGGGATGTCCTCTGCCTCTGTACAGTCGCCGGTGACAAATCGCTGTGGCAGGTTTAGTCACTGACACTAAACATGGACTTGACTTTGACTGATGGAAACTCTTAGAATGAACTTCTAAAGGAAAAATGTTTTAATTAGCACCGAACTGGTTGTTGGATTTAGTTAAGATGTAGAGAGAAAAGAAAACGCACCATCGCGTCGAACAATGATGACTTCAACTACACGCGGATACTGTGGTCGCTGGATGTAATAGTTTGAAAAAAGGCGAACTTTAACTGCGTGCGGACACTTGAGGTCGCTGACTATACTAAATTAAAAGCGCGAACTTTAACTGTACGCAAAAACTTGTGGTCGCTAGCGTAGGAAGTTTGAAACTGAACCATTCGGTCAGTACAGGTAGGCCCTTAAACCTGACTGCATTTACATGGCTTACGAAATATTAAGAAACTTTGGTGATAGTTAACGAAAATTGATTTCTTATTTTCATAAGGCTAAGTGATTTTATATTTCTCAAGTATACGAAAAAGATTTTTTATTGATTTCTGCCCGTCTGCGAGCGCATACTGTACTTGACTACTCACTGATCGATTTTCATTGTATTTGTCATCTGGAACAAGTTTTTAATAAAACAAATGTTTGAAACCAGTTTCTAGTCGAATTTATTCAAAATCAGATCGAACATTGTGAATTAAATATTTTAAAAGTTAGAAAAAAATATTTGCGTCAATTTGTTTGAGAGTTCGTTAATTATTTCGTCATATTTTGTTATGCATGAAGATTCATGGCTTAAATTATTGTTTGCGGATTGAATTTATACAATTTTACAGTTCACAAAAGAAAAAAATACTGAACTGCCTCCTATTTTTTCCCAATATTCTTTCAAACTATAATTTATTTTATTTCACATTTGGAAATATGATTTGTGTTATGATACTTTGTACGTGGCCAACATTTTAACAAAATCTGAATAACTGATTTCTAAGAATTTCAAGCGAATTTTTAATGCAGCTTCCGAACGGAATTTTTTACTAAAACAATTGAATGTGAAAATGACTTGTATAGTGTTTATATACACAATTTATTTGTAAGGATTCCCCAGGTGTTAACAATAAAAAAGCTTTATATACATAATTTATTTGTAAGGTTTCCCCAGGCGTTAACGATAAAAAAGATTTATACACACAATTTATTTGTAAGGTTACCCCAGGAGTTAACGATAAAAAAGTTTTATATACACAATTTATTTGTAAGAATTCCCCAGGTGTTAACGATAAAAAAGCTTTATATACATAATTTATTTGTAAGGTTTCCCCAGGCGTTAACGATAAAAAAACTTTATATACACAATTTATTTGTGAGGTTTCCCCAGGCGTTAACGATAAAAAGCTTTATATACACAATTTATTTGTAAGGATTCCCCAGGCGTTAACGATAAAAAAGCTTAATATACATAATTTATGTGTAAGGTTTCCCCAGGCGTTAACGATAAAAAACCTTTATATACACAATTTATTTGTAAGGTTTCCCCAGGTTTTAACGATAAAAAAGCGTTAACGATAACGACTATTACATATCAAATAGTCGTCTGATATGTAGAAAGCAGTCGTTCCAGACAAAAGCAATACGTGGGCGATAACATAATAAACATTTTTGCAAAGAAAATACTTTTGTGAAAATTGTAATTTTGCTCAGTTAGCACAACACTCGCCCCAGTAGCACCAAAACAAAATTTATAGGTCGACGTGCCTCCAAAAAAAAGGAAGAAACAAAAAAGCAAATTGTTATTTCTTAAGAATTGTATTCATTTATAAAAAAGATAATATTTTTCCCCAGATTTTCTTTGAAAGGTTTTGTGTTGTTTAAAAAAAATATTACCTTTTTAATAGTCAACGGGTAATGTTTGTTTTAAAATAATATTTTTAATACATGAAAATAGATTACTTTTACAAATTTACTAAAATAAATTGAAAGAGTTGTGTTAAATACCTCTATAGTTAGAAAATAAAATACACCGTTAAGCGGGTTTTTCCTATTTACTCAACTAAAATTTTATTTTATTTCAAATTTTTAAATCTGATTTGCTTCGTAATCTTTTTACAACACCAAAATTTCAACAATGAGCAAGTCGTGAACAATAATTACTAGTTTATTTATTATTATTTCTAATCGTAATTTAATTACATAAATATGCACTATTTTATTAAGTGTTTTCACATATAGCCTATTTTATTGCGTCTAAATAGATCATAATATTAATTATTTAAATACGTGCAGTGGCTATGTTGCAATAATGTTATAAAGTATGTACGAAACATTAGTTGATTGTAATGACCCTAATTTATCTCATTTTTAATTTTCCGTTTTATATTTCAGTACTTAGGAAAGAAGGATCACGTTTAATACTTGAGCTTAGCAAGCTGGAAACGTTACGTTTGGAATATTCGTGAAGAGGAAATTATTAAATTTATATTAGTTTTTAATAAATTAAAAATGTTACTTGCAATAATGTTTTTGCTTGTTGTTAATCAACAATGAAAAACTATAACAAACTATAAAATCTGTAACGAAACGATCGAAATAATGAAAGGAGAAAATTGCAATATTCATAATAAGCTAAATATTTTTAATAATTTAATGATAGTAGATATCAAACAAAATATTTTAATTATGTCATTGTTGAATCTCATAATTCTGTACTGATAACATTACAAATATTACAAAATTAGAATTTTATTGTCTTTTTTTAATAAGAAAATTACGCAATAAATTGCAAAATAAATAAAAAAATATTCCTTAATAATACTAGTTCATCGATTAATAATACCGATTAACATCGATCCATGTTTCAATGCGACCGTTCGTTATTTTGTTTGTGTGTGTGTGTGTGTGTGTGTGTGTGTGTGTGTGTGTGTGTGTGTGTGTGTGTTGTGTGTGTGTGTGTGTGTGTGTGTGTGTGTGTGTGTGTGTGTGTGTGTGTGTGTGTGTGTGTGTGTGTGTGTGTGTGTGTACTTAAGCCATTAAACATTTGTTGGTTACGTACTTTTGTTGAATTTAAATTTGTTAAGAATATGTCTTATATAAAGCCCAAATCATGAACATGTAAGATTTTTCGTCATTTACAAGAAGTCGGTCTCTGATTTAACGATAACTAGTGTAATTACTAAATATTTCCTGTAATACAGGTTTTACGGCTAGACTTGTTATAAATTTGACCGTTTCATGGAGAAAGAGCATAAAATTTCCATTAAAGTTTATCTCATAACACTTTCCTAAGTGTTACTGTTACCGGTTAAATTGGCGGAAAAGTTACGAGCTCATCAGGATGCTGTCATTAATATATCAGAACGTTCTGTATATTAATTATGACTAAGTGCTAGGTCTACTGTTATTTGAACTACTAGTTATTGCCGATTAGATTTTAATAATACTTTAGACAAGTCAATTTACTAGAAAAGTTTGTTAAGCAGTTTCAAAATGGCTGCCATTCCGAAGTTAAAAATCATATTTTTTAACTTAGGTTTTTTAAAAATATGATTCCAACATTGTGAGTAACGATAGAAAATGTATAAATTGGTATTGCAAATTTTCTTGATTGTATTGAAAATCCGAAATTCCGGCGTTTTCAAAGTAGTTGGAAATTTAAAGTATAAGGTAATTACGCTTCCATCACGCTTGCGAATCACTTACGCACCGTGAATATTTTGATATTGTTTCTACAGGTTAGATGTTATTTGAGAATTTTCCAAAACTCCGCAATTTAAGAGTTCATCCTAGTGAAACACCAACCCTAAACCACGAAGTGACCTCCCTAAAACATACGTATTTTTGAGAAACGTTTTACATTTTGTATATTTGCTTGTATGCCAACAATGCAGCGATCACAGTTTTGGGGAAATTTGATTTAAAAAAATTAAATGTACTAATTAACTGTAAGATAATCTGTGTTTTCAACATGGTGGTTATTTCTATTCTTTGAAACAATTATCTCGTTATTCAAAATAATTCACTTTAGGAAACGATAATGTAATGTGCTTGCATGAGCAATTTAAATTTTTCAGATTTCTAAAGGAGTTCCAGTGAGTGGGGTTTATTTTGGTAATGGTCAATGATAGCTCGGGTATAGCAAATGAAAGCCTAACCTCATTTATACTTGAAATTTGTTAGTAATTGCCTTGTTCTTTGAAATAAATATTTATATTTTATAATATGAATCTTACATAAAAATTGTGTGCTTATTGAGGGAGACTTTAATGCTGCTTACGACGGTAACATCAAATTTTCAAAAAAAAAAAAAAAAAACGATAAGAACGGCCGCTAATTTAAATAGATTAAACGGACTTAAATTGTGAGAAAATTTTTAATGTTAAAGTGTATAATATATAAACTGTTCAACGTTTAATTCTCAGAAATTGTTTTATAGTTCAGGATCGACTCTTGTTTTAAGTACCCGGGTCAGGGTCTTACCTTGATGACCGCTGCAATAATACGAAATATTATTTTTGTTAATAAACGTTTATAAGCTGATTAAATGGTTAGCGTTTAAATAAGTTGGTAGTTGAAGCGAAACTTTTGAATAAAGCAGAAAAGCAACTTGAAAGTTTGTAAAGGAAAACCTCAAAGTGAGAAGCAATTCTATTGGTCGATATCCTAGTTTTCTGTAGAAAATAAATTATTTGAAAGTTTGTTCCTAAGTCGATTGTATCCGGAAGGCATTAGGTACTGTCACGTCAATTTATTTTCAGACAAAACCACAATGTAATAGAATTAGAATAGTTCTTTTACTGTTCAGTGTCATATAAAACGGTTTAGAAAACAGAAAAGTGTGGCAAGGCATTATTGTGTATGTGATCCAAGCGTTTGTGACAAGGTCTGGAACAGATCTCTTAAACATAAACTGTACAAGGGACTTGTCATAGAAGTGTTATTCGATTTTAAGAAGCTATGTTTTAAAAATGTTTTCTGGTAAATAAAAAAGAAAAATCGATATTAAAACATTGCTGATGTAATGACAGTGTATTTCCAAAAGTACTTTTCCTTAAAATTCAATTTCACGATCACAAACAGCATTAAAATGTGCAAGTATTTTTAATTTTTATATTACATTGAAAATAAAAACGTGAACCTTGACCACCGTAAAATTTAATTGACTAAATACAATTTTGAAAATTCCAACTGCTAATTTATGCAGTTTTCAATGCTGTATTCTTTAAAAAAAGTTCATGAGGCTTAAATGGTTAACCCCTTTTAAAGGATATTCTTAAGAATTTTTTAAAGATTTGAAACTGTTGAACGAACTATGCTGGCTACCAACTTGTCCAAACTGTTATCAAATTCTATTATTGTGCTAATTTCTATTCAAATAGGGATTATAATTGCGAAAGCAGTATGTATTGACATGTTGGACAAATTAGTTAGCCAGCAATAGTTCTAAATTAGTGACCATTTCAAATATTCAAAAAATTAATAATTTTTTCTATTTTAAAAAGTTCTTAATAATCCGATTTTACTATCGTTGTCAGTGTTAAAAATTGAATTATTAATCTTTTTGAATTTACAACATATACTAAAATTAGGAAAGCTATTTTACAGAGGTCAAAACAAATTTCATATTTCATTGTAATTTAAGCATAAATGCCAGTATATGCAGATTTTAACGCTTATTTTCATGTTGAAATCATACTTTCAAAATTTCTTTTATTGAAACAAAAATAAAAATCACTTATGTTTTTTCTTAATTTTTATTTTAATTACGATAATGTTTTCGAAAACAAAGACACGTTTTCATAGCTAGTTTGAAACAACATCATCTAAAAACTTATTTTAGCCTATCAGATGTTTAATGAAATCAGCTGATCCTCACGAATATAAAACAAATATAATAATAATATAATAAAATGTAATAATAATAATAAAAATAAAAATAATGAATAATTTTTATTATAATATTAAATAATAATTGTAATACGTAATAATCGCGGCAGGCTGCTATCTCGTTGACGTGATAGTGGTGAATTTCCAAAATTATTACCCACTTTATTAAATTTTAGTTACACCATCGCGATACATGTTAAAATCTGCTTACACTCTATTAGCATTTTAACTCTGAAATTGAATTTTAAAAATACTAAATTGAACTCTGGACGCCGCCGAATTGAATATCTTATTTTCAATGTAATTTAAAACTGAAATTGCCAATTGATGTAGTGCTTAAAACATATTTCGTTGTTGAAATGAGATTTTTAAAACTTTTTTTAAAAAACCGTTTTTTAAAGATAAAAGATGAAATAGCCGCATTTTTTGAAATTATTGAATAAATTCTGGCGGTCAACAAACTTGTGTAAGCTATTATCAAAGTTTATTTTAATGCAAAATATGAAAAATATATTGACATGTTGGACAAATTAGTTAGCCAGAAATTCCCAATAAATGTTTTAAATTAGTGACCATTTAAATATTCAAAATATTAATAATTTTTTTTTATTTTAAAAAGTTCTTAATAATCCGATTTTACTATCGTTGTCAGTGTTAAAATTTGAATTATTAATCTTTTTGAATTTACAATATATACTAAAATTAGGAAAGCTATTTTACAGAGGTCAAAACAAATTTCATATTTCATTGTAATTTAAAAGCATAAATGGCGAACAATAACATATAAAACGAACATATTGAACGAACGAATAAAAAAGCTAAAATGGCGAACATGAGAGTGATAACATATATGAATATGTTATACACACACACACACACACACACACACACATATATATATATATATATATATATATATATATATATATATATATATATATATATATGGAGCTCATTTCACTTCACAGCCCAAGATCTCGGTTATGTTATCTTTGTCCCTCTAATAGATCATATTCCAAGGGAAATTAGCTATAATGTTATAAGTGTTTATGTAAAATCAGTTTGAATTTGTTATACTTATGGTTTATTACAATGATTTATTTTGTACAAGTACTTTTTCTTGACACTCCTTTATTTCATACTTCCGGTAAAGGTGCAGGACCAGGATAATATATTGGTGATATCTGCTTGTAACATCTGAAGAGCTTTTCACATTCACCTTGAAATAACACAGTATAACCTGCGAAAAAATGTCTCAAATCAAAACCAGCTTGAAGCCTACATAAAAAATGTTATATGTGAAACAAAGTCGTAACGGGGAATCGGTAGTCGATTCGGCTAAAGCACGGGTCAGTCTGCTGTGTCTCTGAACTGAGCACTTTAAAGTTCTTAGTTCTAGCCGCAGTTATTCCCGTTGCTTTTCTCGTACCGTTAACGCGGATATCCCTCGTCCCACAATAATTTTAAAAAAATATGTGATTTAGGTACAAATCTGTTATAAATGAATTTGGTTTGTTAATTAATTTCATAATATAAAAAATGTTATTGTGTTAAATATCAGTTAAATTTAAATTGTATAATAATAGTACTGAGATACAAAATTTGTAAAAATATTTACTTATAAGTAAGGAATTAATTTTAAGTAGCCGCCTCGATGGTCTAGTGGATAATGTACTAGGCTTTCACCCCGAGGACCCGGGTTCGATTCCCGGCCAGGGCTTGGCATTTTCATACGCTATAAATCATCCCATCGTCTGCATTAGCCCAAGTGTGCACAATAGTCGGACGTTAAAAAAAAAAAACGTGTAACACAAAAAAAAAAAAATAATAAATAATTTTAAGGACCAACCTATATACAGGCATTTATGCCTCCTGTAGGTCCTTCATATTTTGTATTATATTCTGTATAATTTTTAAGGAATTTTGGAAATAAATAATAATAATTACCTGGAGGTTCACAACGGTTTGTGTTGGAGAGTTCACAAGGGCTGCTGAAAGTCCGGACACCACTGCAGAAGGAAAACCCGCACAACGGTTGGTATATGGCTGGGCACATAAAATACCGGCAAGGAGCTAAACTAAGTCTGCCAGCGTCTCCTGCAATCAGCTGTTCCTGATCTGCTGCGCTGATTGGATTAGCGACCGCTGTTGCGATTACATCTGCGATTGTCTTCTGCGCCGATGCGGCTGCTTCTTCAGCTGAAAATTCCGCTGATACGCCAAAAAACACAGCTGCGCCAAGAATGGCTGCCGTAAAAAACACACAAACGTGTTATCTTCCTATATATTAAGTAAAACAGCGAAAATATACTCTCGAAAATATACACATTTTTTAAAACTAAGTAAACGATGTGTGTTCCTGATATGTAAGTCACTATAGAATAACAGCAGCACATTGTATCGCTGACGTGATAGAAGCGAATTTCCAAGTAGAATTTTTCATTATCTCACCCTCTTATTAAATTTTCATTTCATTATAATAAACAGCATAAAAAATATTCATATATTAGCATTTTAAAATTACCAATTGAAAATATGAAAACTAACCCTGACCGCCGTCAAAATAAATTTCTAAATTTCAAAAATTTTGATAATTAGAAACGCTAATTTATTCAGTTTTTTAAACGTTATTGAAAATCAGAGAGAGAGAGAGAGAGAGAGAGAGAGAGAGAGAGAGAGAGAGAGAGAGAGAGAGAGAGAGAGAGAGTAAGAGAGACATTCACGTAAAATCATTTTTTGAAAGACATACGAGTATTATATTCATCAAGTAGTTCTGTATTTTTGCCTGCAGTTTTAAGAGAGGCAATAATTGCAATGATTCACTATAGGCTATTAATTATATTTCATAAACGTATTAATCAAAATATTGTGGTCATTTTTTTACAATATCACACAACTGTTTTTATATTTTGTGTAGTGATACAGTGTAAAACACAAAACTACAAATATTTTGTTGTAAATAAATGAAAAATACCTTACCAAAAAAACACGTGTATCCTCCAAACTTCATGATGATGGCTATACAACTCTCAAAGTATTAACTCAGTATTTATACAACACTCATGTTCATATCTAACAGCTGATATAACATTTTTAGGCACAGTTAATATGTTTTCAGTGATTTCATGAAATGTCACCTTGAAAAAGACCATAAACTTTTATATGACGAAAAATCACTCTATACGAGACGCTTGTATGTTTTATTTAATCATACACAGTATATAAGTAAATAATTTGGTTTTTAAAATCTTAAAAAATAATCAATGTTTCATCTTGAATTTTTTTGAAATCTGATTTTACAATATTTAAAGTGTTATTGGACGCGATTGGATTCATTTTATTTGCAGATTTCTGGAGATTTTGAAGCTGATTACGACGGTGATAGTTTTTCAAAGTAATATAAGGTAAAAAAAGTAAAAAAAGTAACGATTACTTAAGATATTGAATGGTAGCAATTTTTAAAGGTTTGATTGATTTTGTCTTCTAACCAATTTGTTACCCAATAAAATTGGACGAAAATTTCGAACGGCGGAGGCAGCTGATGTGCTGATGTAAGCAGTCATACTACACTCACTTACTTACTTAAGATACACACACGCGCGCGCACACACACACACCACACATAACTCTCTCTCTCACACGCGCGCGCACACACACACATCACACATAACTCTCTCTCACAAGCGCGCGCGCACACACGCACATACACACTCTCTCTCTCTCACACACACATACACACGCAAGCACGCACGCGCACACACACACTCTCTCTCTCTCACACACACTCTCTCTCTCACACACTCTCTCTCTCTCTCTCTCTCTCTCTCTCTCACACACAAACACAAACACACACACAAACATACATACACACACAAATACACACACATAGATACACAAATACACACACATAGACACACACACACACACACACACACACACACACACACACACACACACACACTCTCTCTTTCACACACACGCACACTCACTAACACACACACACACTCTCTCTCACACACACAACACATACACACAGCTTGGCTAACTAAATTGTAAAATGACCTTTATGCTGATGGAATGAAAGATACCGGCCTAATAGCCTGGTGGGGGATACCTAACGAAACCTCAGTGTCCTTTGATTCATCGATTAATTAGGGGCTGTATATCTTCGGACCTGATTTCCCTAGCTACTCCTGGAAACAACATGAGGAAGAACATAAAACACAATGAGCGAGATCCCACCACACAATACTAATCTGGCCAAATATAATACAATGCTCATTGTAAAGGTTAAGAGAAAGAAAAATATAAAAGGAATTTGCAGAACAAGCGTCTTCGTGTGCCCTAATAACGAACTGGGAAGTCGCCAGTTAGAAGTGGAGGACTTATCCAATCTAAACTTTTTAAAGAGACTTGGACTGGAGAAGACGCCTGGGATGCATACTATGAAGCTCCTGTATAGATAAGCGACCATCACAAGAATATATAAAGGGGACACAATATATCAACAACGGGTCGTAGTGTAATAGTAACCCTAAAAATTCATTTGTTAACGCATTCATTGCAATACAAACGCATACAAGTAAAAATTGTTACACATTTTTAACAACCCCTCAAAACGTTATCTAGAGGTCAACGATCATGTCAAAATACCGGATCTGGGTTTTACTATGATGGCGGCTTGTACGGTACTTTTAATACAATAAATATATACATTTATAGTGTGTTTATTTTATATTATTTTGTCCATTTTTCACTTAACAAATTTACTAATTCTTAAAGTTCTTCTAACTCAGTTCATTTCTGGTAGTAAAGGTCCTCGAGGAAATGTTGGCAGAAATATTGACTTGGAATAACATCTGAAGAACTGTTCGCAAGGCGCTGGAAACAGCATTACGTAACCTGCAAATAATACTTTAATTAATGCTGGAAAAAAAGTTAGGTTCTAGGTATGTTTAATGCTGTACCCTCCGTCTGTCCGTCTGTTAAGCGGTAAAGTAACTTTCATTTAAAAAACGATAAAACCGATTGCTATAAAATTTGACTAAAACCGTCTTTTTATCAGCCCGAAACCATGAAAATATGTACGGATTGATGACAGTAAATTCTAAAGAGTAACAGTGTTTTTATGTGTATTTTTTATTGTAGAGTAAAATTTTAAACTAGAAGTGATACTGATTCCGAATGTATGTAGGTTTTGCACATAAACCGTTTATACAAATTCGCAAGATCTTTTCAAATGTTTACGCATTCAAGTCAACCTCTTAATTTCAACATTTTATTTACGAAAAAAAATTTTAAAAACTTTTAACCTATTTTGGTTTACATATATCGTATTTATGGAGCCCAACAGAACAGTGATTTGACAAATTTGGAAGATTTTTTACGCAGATAAATTTTTCACAGTGAACATTCTTTTCTTTATAGTAAAATATGTACAATTAAATTGACCGGATCACTGTTTGAACGCTAGTGAGTTAAAAGGAAAACAAACAAAAAGAGGCTTCATAACCTTTATTTCATATTTTCAAAAACGTTTTTAAGAAACGCAGTATATACTGCATTTTTTAAATATACCTAAACATCGAAATGACATAAAACTATATCGATATAGACACAGAAACTCGACACGCGAATCAGCAAATATGTCTGAACGTACGAAAAATGAACTGTTTGATTGGATGCAATTGCAACTAGATATGTACCGTAAAAGATTTTGCTCTTCATTCCTATTCGGATATATCGAAGGTGTAAAGCATCGAATCGATAGAGAATTGAAATCAAAACAAGATTTTCCGAGTGATAGCAAAAACAATGTAATTAACAGCTCAATTTAGATGTGCAACACGAGGATGAAGTTATCAAAGATCTCACTCCTGTATAAGAAGAGATAATAACCATTGAATATAAAAGTACTCAAATGATAACCCCTATGTAAGCGCTCGCTGCTGGTGGTACCTTGAGGCAGAGTGTTCAACTACAGTTAAATAGATTAAAGTACCGTATATTTTCTCAAACGTTTCCAACTTACAGCATTCGTAACGGCAAATAGTCAAATTACTTGGACTTTAGCCGCTAATATCGAGCACACTTTTTATAATGGTGGCTATACTTCTAGTCCATTTATTTTCAATGCTATAACATTGGTGAAGTTGTAGAACTACCTGGATACCGAGGCAGGCAAACATCTTCGAAGACAACGATTTTGCTTAATTTTTAATACCTCAGTTAAATTTTGATTTATGTGATAGTATTACTGTTTGAAGCTATATGTTAAATCCGTAATATTAAAGAGGAAAGTCTAAAAACAAAAATTTGATGATCGGTATGGATGTACACCTTAATGGATTACCTTGAGAATTGCAATGGTTGTAGTTCTTCAGTTCACAGGGGCTGGGAAAAGTGCGAACACCACTGCAGAAGGAAAACGCGCACAAGGATTTCGCCCGAACTATCTCCGGGCATGGCATGGCAAGGCACGGTAAAATGATTTCAGGAGGCGGCTTGCCTGCGATCAGCTGTTCTTGTTCCGAGGCACTTACTGGGTTATTTACCGTTTTGTTGAGTGCATCAGCTATTATTCTCTGCGTAGACATGGCGGCTTCTAAAGGTGAAAATCCTGCTTCCACGTCTAGGAATGCGCCTAAGAAGGCTGTTCACAAAAAATACAGTAAAATTATAAGTATAGAATCCCGCTATTAGCTCCCTAAAATAGTGAAAACATTCACTTATTATAAATATTGCGTGCCTCTGTAACGCACGTCATCGTACAGCGTTATGGATGACGTTATGGATTGAAGCGAATTTTTAAATCATTTCCCCCATCTTACAATCATTTTATACTTTCAAATTACATAGGCTATACGAAAATGAACCATCACCGCCTTAATACTCACTTTAATAATTTTTAATTGCTACGTTATGCAGTTTTTTAACGCTGATTGCAGTTGTTATGTTTTTGGAACATTTAAATTGCCGCCATTTTGAAACTGTCAAACTTATTCTGTTGGGTCGTGAACGTGTTCAAGCTATATTACCGAAATCGGTTTTGGCGTTGCCTAAATTACACAGGAACCGAGTTACAGAACCTAGTCCCACTTAATAACACCGAAAAACATCTTCGCTAAATTTCCGAACTTTTCTCCCGGCTTTCATACAGCCTACATCTGCGAACTTAATTCGCAGTTCTCCCGTAAGCCAATACTCGCTTTCGATTGACTAGTAGCCCGCGTATCTCGGGTGTCATACACGCTAGATTAACACATTTCTGTCCAGGAATTACTGCCGGCGCACCACATCTTATCTCCTGTCGCAGTAACTTCATCCTGACTGGCGCGCTCATTCTATGGTTTTAATAATGGATATCTGAAAACTTATTGTTTCCGCCATCCGGAACTATTCTACAAAATACCGGAACTTGTTCGGGTGGAAGTGAGAGGTATCCGGCTCAACTTTAAAGAAGTCACGAACTTCTTGCTTTCTCACCATTCCTCGCCAACTCGCAGCCGACCTGTTAAACGTCCTGATCCAATCAAATCGCAACTAAAATACCAATCACCAGCGTCCTAATAATTATTTATGTATAAAAATTTTAACGAAGCCTCAAAACGTCAACATAGGTCATTTTAAAGTTACGGGTCTGGGTCGATCAAATGACGGTCGATCAAATATCTCATTTTCAAAGTAAAAACACTCGCTTTAAAGAAATGTTAAAGTTTCTTTCAACAAACAAAATAATTTTATACGATTAAGCTTAATGCAAAACTACAAAGTGGATTTTAATATTTTTATGACACTTCGACTGTTGCCTATTTGGTCCTATAGTTCACTCTATCAATAAATAACGCTTTTTCATTGTGAAACGATTAATAAAATGCGTGTAAATTAATAATAAAAACAATAAAAACTTTTAAAAATATTACCGTAAGAAACTAACACGGTTTTTGTGTAAAGTAGTATTGCATCAAAGTTACTAACCGTAAGAATCACTATATGAAAAACAAGTTTTCTGTTGAGTAGATAATACGAGGCCGATTGTCGCGGGACTAATTCACCGGGACGAATAGTTATGATAAGATTTTAATCATGAAAATACAAACATTTTAACATATATTAAAGTTTTTTTAAAATAGTAAAAAAAATTTCTGTATATTTAAATGGAAAAATAAATATTTGAAAACACTTTACCAAGAATACAAGCGAAACCAACAATCTTCATGATATATGTAACGTTCGTCAAATGTATTTGCTTAGTATTTATACACTTGTTTCTACATGACAGCCGATGTCACATGTTTACGTATTGTTAATAACTTTTTCGTGTGCGTGACCTTCAAGACGCCATAAACTTGTACATAAAAACAGAACATTACTGTATATAACAATAGTTTATCTATTATGTAAATTTGAAATTCGGTCATTGAACGATACAAAATACATTACCCACAAACCATTGATTGTACACCGGTTTTTCTTCACTATAAAGTCCATAACTCGGGTATTTTCTTAACTTCGCAAAAAGTACAATTATTCTTACTTCAATAATAGCGAAACGCAACTGTCTCGTTGACGTTACAGAAAAGACTTTCCGAAAAAATAATTTAAAGGTTTTTTTTTTAATTTGTCAAAATATTATTTCACTCATATCGGCGTTTAAGTCTGCAAACAATAATTTTAAAATTTACGAAATCAGTGGCATTCATAAAGCCAACATTTTGTTTTATGAAGACTTTAACGATGATTTTGATGATGAAATGACATTTTTTTTTAAATTGCAAAGTTTATGATTTTTAAAATATTTTTATTTTGATACAGACTTCGAAACGGGTTTTGCTAAATAACACGCTTTTCTAAGCTATTACCAGAATCGATTTTCTTGTTACGTTCGAATGAAATCAACACAAAGAAATATATTAAACTTGAAATTACACTGATAATAACCTGACAGCGGTCGGATTTCAACTCTGATTACGATAATGAAATGGGATTTTTAAAAGTAAGAAAATAATTATATTTTTAAGATTTTGAATGGCTGCTATTTTGAAACGGTTGTACGCGTTTTGTTCAAAACTAAAATAGATGTGTATGCCAAGTTTGAATCAGTCATGAATTAGTATACTAAAGTTTCAAATTAAATTTAGAGTAGGAAAATGAACCCTGACAACCGTTACATTAAATTTCCTTGTATTTTTTGTTATTACTTCGGTGGAATCAGATTTTGAAAAAATTGCAAGATAAAAATGTTATCAGTTATATAAGATTTGAAATGGCAGTAGCTTTGTAGCTGGGGTAGCTGTTAAGCGAATTTGACTGTATAACGAAGCTGTCCAAGCCATTACCAAACATAATTTTTCTTTAGACAAGTGTGAATAAAATCCGTTTTAAATTGTAAATATACAAAGAAAAAAATAAGTTTGTGGTTCATGTAACAACATGGCGGACGTGTTTGTCTTTCAGGACCTTGAGGATCCCAGCTGAACGAACTAGTCAGTGGACTGCTCACATTCTATGAAGGAACTAATAACGAAGAGGCTTACTTCCACAATAGGTACTTAAGTCTTGGTGCCGGAGCTATTAAACTGCGTAATAATAGGCATATATTTAAATGTAACGATCTATTTTTCCGGCGGAGGCAGCTGAAATGAACAGCTGATGGGCTTAGCGATCCCAACGTAACTCTAGTTCTGCTACTCTCATTCATCTACTCAAGACACACGCACACGCACGTGCACGCACACACTCACACACACACACACACACACACACACACACACACACACATTCACTATTCTGCATAACTTCAATAAATCTAAAGTATAAAGCGACCCGTTCTGAAAAAGTGAATGATACAGGCCTAATGGTATAACTAAAGGACCCCGTTGGCGAATTTCCACTGTACCTTAGCCTCATGCTGGGCTCGATATGAGCGGACCTTATTTCCTTATTGTGGATGTTCCCATAAATAAGAATATAAAATAGAATGAGCGCGATCTCATAGTACAATAAAAAAACGTTTTGGTCACATGAGCAGAACCTCAGTAATGACAGTCAGGAGATAGAAAAATTGAAAGGGAATTAACAGAGTAAGCACCTGAAAACAGGTTAATAAGGAACTGAGAAGTCATCAATTAGAAGTGGAGAAGCTACCCACGTTGAATCCTGTTCAAATGCTAGAATTTATAAGGAGATTAGGACTGAAGAAGGCGTTGTAACTTAATATCTCACTCAGGAATATAGAATGGGGGCACAATGAATCTACAAAAGTTGCAGTGCAACATTAACCCTACAATTTGATTCATTCAGTGATTTGTTTTAATGATCGCCAGTATCAGTGTCCATTTCATGCACTTAGGAACGTAAACGAAGTAATGATTGTGAATCAACTATCCCTGGTACCTTAACGTAAAACTAACACATAGTTATATGTTTTCTGTTCACCTAAACATTGAAGCCATATGTTACGTTGTATTTTCAATTTTCTTTTTTCGGATAACAACAGTTGATTGATATATTTTAAACTTTATGTCTTGCTTACACATAAACAATGGTTTGTCAAATTCCAAAATGCATTTAATTATAATATTTCATCATTGAAACTCTGCGTACCCTGTCGGCCATATTGAACCTTATCTCCGTGAAACTAATTACTATCCAGATAACGTCGCTATTTCTTAAGATAAAATTGTGTTTGTTATCTCAATTTAAGGTTTTGTTTGTGGGAATGTGACCAGTGTTTTACATTTATAGCGAAGATCATGAACATTAAAAGCAAAAACTATTTACTAAATGTAAAAACTTACTTAAAACATTTTGTTATTGGGAATAGAGTCAATACGTCACAAAGAGGTTACAATCCCTTGAGCGTAATTCTTAAAACAGAATAATAAGTTATATTTACATTTGTCTGAATTTTTATTCTGTTACATTTTACAGTTATATATCAATTAGTTGTTTTGGAGGATACTGTACATTACGGTCCTTGCACAGCAGCTTGGGGTTCTTCGTAAGGTTGTTCTGCAAGCAGGATTTCTTCCACGGGCAAAGGTTTCGCTGGTAAAGGTACAGGTCCTGGTAAAATTGCTCTAAACGGACATCTAAAGTAACTTTCGCATGTCCCTTGGAATAGAACTACATAACCTGCAATAACATTCAATGAAGGTTAAAATTGTTTTTGCTTTTTCACTCTACGAATAATGGATAAGTTTGGTGTTTCAAAAGGTTTACAAAGTGGTTTTTGCTTTCATGTTTTTCTGCCAGTCTTTCTTTCTTTCTCTCTCTCTCTCTCTCTCTCTCTCTCTCTCTCTCTCTCTCTCTCTCTCTCTCTCTCTCTCTCTCTCTCTCTTTCTTTCTATTAATATCAATATTTGTGTACGAAAGTAAAATTTGTTTCTCGGGTCGTAAATAAATAAAGTATAAATCACCTATAAATAATAGAAAGAGAAATGGAAAACGGGCGTTGGGAGTATCAATGAGGGATAGACTGACTAACGAAGAATTTCGAAAAAGATCCAAAAGAAGTGGTGTAGCTGAAAGAACAACCAAACTGAAATGGAGCTAGGAAGACCACACCGCTAGACCGTCTAATGACAGGTGGACCCATAAAGTAATGAAACTGGCATCTTGGATAGGGAAAAGAAAGTAACGCATCAAACGCAATGGTCTGACATCATCAAAGGACTAGCGGAATACAATTGGCTGAATGACGCTTAAAATTCGAGCAGATGGTTTTAAGGAGATTTATTTTAGAAAAGGACTATGGAGATGAAGCAAATATCACTAAGTAGGTTATTTATACTTGAAATCGTTTGTACTTGGTACGAATCCGGTGTATTAATGCAATAATAACAGTACGTTTGTGCGATAACATAAACAAAATGTTAGGTATTAAAATAAAAAATAATTCAAAGAAACTTACATTCACTAATGATTTTGTAGCCAAAGCCAGCAGAGGTGAACAAGTAGTTACTTTGGTAAATAAGTAGTATGCGTAAATTAGGAACACTTTTGGTAAAGAAACAGGATTTTAATCCAGCTTTCTATCGTAACACTGATTTCGGTAAAATATTAAATAATGGTTAAAACAAAGCACCTAATTTGTATAGAAATTGTATAACATGCAACACGTGAAAAACTAGTTATGTAGGCCAAAGCGGTCGTAAACTTAAAATTAGAATGGAAAAAGACAGTAAAAGTTTGTCTTTACATCGTGAAGATTGTAGTTTTCTTGAGCACTTTAGAGTTATAACTTGCTGATTTTTTTTTAAATGCGGTTTTTAAAACAATACATGTACCTAAAAAAAATCCAAGAACTTAAATAATTTAGTGAATTTAGAAATAAATCTCTGTTAGCTACAAATGAAAAATTAGACTTAGGTTATTCACCGCATTTAAAAACATTAATGGTTCTCAACGGGGTCTAGGTGGATCCCTTGGTAGTCTATTGAACTTTGATGGGGGTCGATTTAATTTCGGGATGGTCAATGAAATATATTCCATTTTTAACCCCTTAAGGTATCAAAACGTGGTGATTTACGATTAATATTAACAAATATTTCCCCGTGTATAAGGAAGATAATTAAAGGACATCAACCGCAACCATCTCATTACGATTTTATGTATTTATGTGATACATATTTTATCTAAATTTCTGATTCTATAAATATAATTATATCATTAATGTATATCTAATAATACAAAATACAAATTATTAAAAACAATTGTATTAATAAATTGCTCCTAATAAAAGTTTCATTTGCAGTGATATTTTTACAACATACGAGTCTACGGAATAAAAAAAAATATTTAGGGGGTTGAAACATAAAAATGGTTGAGAACTTCTGGATGATCATTATCCTTTCCTCCTAGTTCTTTGGCCTATGCAGTAGGTTTCCCTAACGAGTGAAAATTTATTTGGCAAGACTGAAATAAGAACTTTGCGAAAATCTAAACGCGTTATTATTTCGTTAATTACCTGGAAGGTTGCAGCGGTTGTAGCTATCCAACGCGCATCTGTTAGAGAATGTGCGCACCCCGTCACAAAGTGAAAAGGCGCACACTGGTGCGTATTCCATGGTGCAAATAGCAGGTGGGCACCACACAGACGTCCTTAATTCATCGAGTTTAGCTGACGCTGTTAAAGCCGTAGCGGTCGATACGGCCTCGGCAATGCCTTTTTCCGCCAGAGCCAGAGCTTCTGGGTAAGTGAGTCCTTGAGAAGCTGCCTGGCATATGCAGCCTGTAACACAGCAAAGATGATTATGTAAATTGTTGCGCGCATGAAGGAAATACGAAGGAAATTACGTAACGATAGTTTGAAGAGTTACGTACTGTTCATTCAGACGTGATTGAAGCAAATTTCCAACGGTAATAAAATTACGCTACACTAATAGTTAAAAAAACAGTATACCTCCAGTCTTAATTTCCTAGCCACCGCTCTATGACATCGCTCTGACTCTTTGATAACCTTTTAGGCCAATTTAAAAGGTAACAACAATTTTTAAGATAAATGTTACTGAGCTATTTTCATTGGAAGTTTTATGACCTCTTTACGTAAAGCTGAAAAAGTCATAACAGGATGAGACAATCCGCCAGTATTACAGGAAATAGCACAACTACAATCCTTATCGTTAAATCAAAGGCCACCATCTTAAAATGGAAATTAATGAGACGATATCTTATATATACACAGTTCGGGCTTTATGGAAGGTATAAAAAATTTCGATACAATCGGTCAATGCGTTTCGCCAAAATTGTAAAATTGCACGAACCAAACGCTGAGCGGTCGAGTTGAAAGAGATTTTCCTTCGCTTGGTCAAATAAAAATATTAAAATTATACCTGACAATATTTTTCAATTTAATTTGAAATATTAAAAGGTCATTTCATGGAGATTTTAACTAGGATTTAGATTGTGAGATGGGATTTTCAAAATATTTTAATGTAGAAATTTTACGATAATTCGACGTTTTGAAGCAATTTTGTTGTATGAAATTTGATTTTTAGGCCTAGATTAAATCAAATCGAGATAAATTAGCGAATTAAACTTTCAAATTACACTAAACATGAACATTGACCGCTGATAGATTTATTTTCTTATTTTCAACGGAATTCAACAATTTAAAAGGCTAGTCAGAATTTTTACTCTATTTTTTATATAATCAAATTTTGAAAAAAAAATGTAAAATGTTTTCAGTAGCACAAGTCGCATTTTGCAGACATAAATGTATTAGGTATCTTCTCATAACATGTGGGGATATTTCTTAAAACTTTTATCAGGTTTACTTTTGGATCATTATATAAATTAATATAAAACATTTGACTGAATATATCTATCTATATCTAAGTCTCTCTCTCTCTCTCTCTCTCTCTCTCTATATATATATATATATGTGTGTGTGTGTGTGTGTGTGTGTGTGTGTGTGTGTGTGTGTGTGTGTGTGTGTGTGTGTGTGTGTGTGTGTGTGTGTGTGTGTGTGTGTGTGTGTGTGTGTGTGTGTGTGTGTGTGTGTGTGTGTGTGTGTGTAAGTACGCCAACATTCTGAAATTTTGTCTGATTTCATTCTGGAACGAAAATCGTTTATAATAAGTAGTTTGGACAAATTCGTCAGCCAGCAAAATTCGTTCAACAGTTTCAAAAAGGCGACAGTTTAACATATTTAAAAATTCAAAACTCGAAATTTTTTTGAAAATACGACTTCACCGTCGTTTACACATAGTAAAAAAATGGGTTAGTTGGCGTTCTGAATTTTCCAAATCCGTTGAAAAAGGGAAAGAGAGAAAAATGAACGGCGGTCAGGGTTCATCTTTCGTAATGTCAATGTAATTTAAAAGTTTGAAATACCAATGCGTGCAGATTTCAATGTCGATTATGACGGTGAAATGAAAATTTAAAAAAAGGTAAGATAACGAAAAATACTTTTGAAAATTCGCGTCTATTACGTCGTGATTTTTATTCAGTTATATCAAGAAGAAGTCTAATAAACTAAAAATTATATTAAAATACCTATTAAGCAAGCAATGGCGAAAACCTTCATGATGTCGACGCACTACGAAACTCTCCTGAATGTAGTACAAGTCTGCTCCGTTATCTTAAGAGGTACTTGATAATGGTTAGCGACATAAATATGACACTAGATTTAATTTATCGTAT
This sequence comes from Callitettix versicolor, assembly GCA_022606455.1. NCBI lineage: Eukaryota > Metazoa > Arthropoda > Insecta > Hemiptera > Cercopidae > Callitettix > Callitettix versicolor. Next base: position 65,418,025 of record CM040185.1, read on the forward strand.
TTTTTTGTAACATTCATCCCACACCATTAATAAATTGCTAATTGCATAATTGCTGTAGGTTTTCGTTTTAAAGTTTTTGGAGTGGAAATTTTTACGGTAGTGGTTGACAAACCTTTGCTTTCGCGTCAAGCTTGATTCAGTAACGCATACTTTACAGTATGTACAACTGTTCTTGTATATATGTAGACTTGAAGTTACTACTTCTAAACAGCTGATTTCTCACAACAGCTGTTGCTTCAATACAATTTCAATTGAGGTTACGTTTATTGTAATTGTTAATTTTATATATTTTTTTAATTTAAAATATTTTAAGTACTTTCTGAATTTGCGTAGTTGAATTTTTTAACGAATACGACCTATAACAATTTTTACTTCTGTCGTCACTACTCCAAGTACCATACGTATTTTTTTTTATGTCAGCCTAATTTAAACGTGATGTCAGGTCCCCTGTAGAAAAAAGATAATTTTTAAAAGGTAATATAAATTAAGTAATAATAATGTTTATATTTTATACTAACTCTACCCGACCACGCGTTACTGTGGCTCAGTGCAATTTAACAATGCATTCGGGAACACTAAAATAGAATCGTAAAATTGGAAACTTGAAAGTCATAAATGGATCGTAAATTGAAAACATTGAAATAAAATCGTAAAATATTTAGTTTAGCGTGTGTTGCTTTTACAACCAACAGATAGAGCTATTTAAAAAAAAATATTTTTACCTGACACAGGTGTGACGTTTATTTATTAGATACACAAAACCATAAAAATATGCACTTATTTGAATGCAACGTTGAGTAAAAATTTCAAAGCAATCGGTGAAAAATTTTCGGAGATTTTTAAAGAACATTAGTTACATTTATATTTACATACATTTGGAAAATGTCATTTTCCAATGATAATTAACATTAAAGTGGCTTTCAAATAAATTTGAAAATTTAAAACGATAATTTATACAGATTTTTTTGTTAATTAGGGTGAAATTTTTAAGATGAATGAATTTATAGGATTAGTATTGCACTGTGTTCTTTGTATTGTGCCACCTTTATACATTCCTGAGATGTTCCGTTACAGCGCCATCTCCAGCCAAAAAGTCTTCTATTATAAGAAGATTTAAGGTGGTTAAATCCTTTACTTACCAGGTCCTTGGAAGAATTCTTTGGAAAGATCGCTACCCCTATCGCGAGAGGGGCACGGTGATTGATGTGGCTAAAGCACTGGTAAGTCTGCTGCGTATCTGAACAGCACAACAAAAGGTTCTTAGCCGACGTTAAAAAGTAGCTTCTATTATAGAAATATATCTAATAAAGAAAAGTAAAATGCTTCCTTCATTATTTCAACTCTGCTAATCAACTTTTTGTTTCTGTGTGTTTGTTAGAAAGTTTGGGTCAAACGTGTTGACCGATTGTTTATTCGGCACCTTAACGTATGCGTAAGATTTTTTCCCATTCGCTTCCGTTTCAAGATGGCGGCATCTGATTTAACTATGACGAGTGTAGTTGCCGTTTTTTTCCTGTAATATTGAACGGCATTATCAAATTTTATCTCTAACCAGAGAAAGAACATACAATTTCCTGTAAAGTAGGTTCAGTAACGTTCTTCATGAAAACTACATTTCCCGGTTAAATTGATGGAAGTCGTTAAGAGCACTGTCTTTGAGCGGTTGCCAAACAATCAATTAAGAATATACTGCGAAGTCTACTGTTGCTTGAACTAGTATATTAAGCTTATGAATGTTAAATAGACATTATCTACAAAGTCTGTTGCCATTCACTTTATGTAAAGTTAATAGTTATTATATTATGCAGCGCTGAACAGTACATGAATATATACAAACAAAACACTATGCATATTCAGTTAAAACTTATACGTTAGTTATAAACTGTGTTATTTAATGAGCTGAATTATTATTCAAATTCAACTATACGTTTGTGGAAATAATTGAATATTAAGCTGAAAATATGAAACAATTTAAATCGTTTTGATTTATAGTTGAGTAGGCTGGTTCCCTCTGTGAGTATTTCCGGTTCACTGATATCTCCTGCAAGCCAAATCTCTTTCAATCCTACTAACAAGAGCTTCACAACACAGACCATTTTCGTCTTTATTCCAAGATAACCTACACATGCTTTCTCCGTTATAGATTCCTATCCTATTAACATGCACCTTTAGAACAAAACAGTACCATTTGCTCCACAACCTTTGAGTCGTAAGTTACCTCTGTCGTCGCAGCGTTTTAAACCTTGTGTTTCTCACAGCGAAGTTTCGATCTCTGGAAGATCTGCTTCTGCGTTTAACTAAAAGCCTTTTTACTACCACTTCGTCTTTTTACAATTGTGCTCATTACGGTCCCGATAGACGTTTGTACATCTATAAAATTCTGTTTTATTTGATATATTTTAGCGACTTATAAAAATCGAGTGGTTTAACCTTATTTTCACTTCTTTCACTGCAGAATGGGTAAGCCATTCAGCGTCCTTATTTTCTGTTTCAACTCACTGCTCCACAAACAGACAGATCCATGGGGTTAGACACACCTAAGTTTTCTCCTTCCCTTCCATGCTCTTTTCACACTACCCCCAGGTCCAATTTTGCCTGTTGCCCTGGAATTTGTGGAATTTTAAAATTTGTTTCAAGACATCCAAATCCCACAAGTAGCTAGAGAAATAAAATATTCACACGTACAGAGCCCCACATGTACAGGCAAGGTTAAATCTGGAAGTCACCCTGTATCCAGAGTCCGCACATTAAAGATAAGCTCTCTTTAGCTACGCAGCCTTCACTGTACACTGTTGATCTACCCCAAGACCAGTAATATGGAGAAAGGTTAAATCCAGCTAGGCTGCTAAAGTATTGCCACACCTCTACTCACAATGTATGAGTCTTTAAGGAAATGTTAATTTACATTGTTAGAATAGGTATCGGTTGTCGAGGTCGCTAAGAAACCTGCCTGTTGTATCTTGGAATTGCACATTTCAAGGTCTTAGGTTCGGAACTGAAGTTACTGCTGTTAGATTTACAATTTCCTTTAACGTCGGTTCCACATCCTTCTTAGTATTTGTACCGTAAGACATACAGTATGGGCGATGAGAAAAAAGGGATAAAATACACGGTGACGACCTCAACAGAGGGATTTAACATTTTGTATGGCCTGAAGATGAAACTATAAAGTTTCGAAACCGCGGTAGCCTTTATGAGGTGAGTTGATAGACCACTGACGGGAAGAATAGGTCCTAATCATATAATCCTAATCATTTGAATATGTGGTCCGGTGGCTATGTTACAATAATGAGATAAAATACAATATCGTAATTTTGGATTTGAGTAGACAATAATAACCGTCTTTATTTTTTTCCTGATTTATTCAAGAAATTTAATTTTGTTAATATAAATTGAAATTTCTTACACTTATTTGAGTTATTGAGACTTCGGACTGTCCCGGAAGTCTCGATTACAACAAATATTTCACAAACAAATGATGTTATTCTTCAGAATCAAATGAAAACTTAATTTTTTTTTGTTTTTTTTTTGTGTTTAACGTCCGACTATTGTGCACACTTGGGCTAATGCAGACGATGGGTTGATTTATAGCGTATGAAAATGCCAAGCCCTGGGCGGTAATCGAACCTGGGTCCTCGGGGTGAAAGCCTAGTACGCTATCAACTAGGCCACCGAGGTGGCTCCAGCAAACTTAAAGAAAATATAAGCTGCTGATATTTGTACCTGAAAATGTGATTTTCAATTTTAGAAACCACCCCGAAAAATAAAATGATGCATCATTTTTTTGTAAAATTTTGCGAAAAATTCACTGGTGGAATCCATTTTTAATTTTTTTTTTTTTGACTTAAAATTAAGGTCCTGGCCATTTTAATAGCCATTTTCACCGACCAGGAAATGCGTGTTTTAAAAATGCTCACAACTATATGAGTATAAACATACTAGAAGTAAAGCCATTATTATAAAAAGTGTGCTCGATATTAGCAGCTATGTCAAAGTAATTTAACTACCTGCAGCTGCGAACGCTGTAAGCTGCAATGACGGGGGTGGAGCCGTTTTAAAAGCCAGACAGTGTTATTATATGTTTAACTGTATTTGAACACTCTGCTACAAGGTGGCAACAGCAGCGATCGCTCATATACCTCTCATAAGGGTTATAATTCAAGTACGTTTAAATTCAACGGTCCCAGCTACATGCAGAGGCGAGCCGTCTTGATGAAACCAAATGTTAATAAAATCAATTATTTTCAATTTCTGAAAAAGTATAATTGTGCAGCTTTTTAAAGTACTTTTAGATGTTAATTAACCTTCCATTAAAAATGGGACAATTATCTATTATTCCCGCCCAATCAATAATTTTGTTTGGGTGCCTTCAAAAATCCATTGAGTAATTTCGTACAGCTGATATCTACTGATGTTACAGTTAGCATCACCGTTTACGTAAATATTACCCTGTCAAAAAATTCAATGTGTTTAAGGCTTAAAACTTACGTCAGACATAAACCATTTTCACTGCGTTCCAAAGCTTGACGTTCTCCAACTTCAAGCCGAAAAGGAATATTTAAGTAAGGATTCCAAAATGGTGGACCAAATTAAAAAAAAAACTCAGTAGATTTTATTTTCATTAATAAGATTCCATTTGTTTTGAAAATTAACATCAATAGTTTGTGAAATATCTCGCCGTACTCGGGACTTCTGGAACACTCAGTAAACCGATAAACTGAATTTCAATAGTTACACTAATTTGTGTTTCCTTTATGTCTGTAGCTTTTGAACCAGATTTTTTTTGTGGAACTGGGTTAGTTACACTCTTTAGCGAATTTCCATTTGAAAATTAATTTAATTATTTCAACGATCATCTTGATAAGAACTAGGACCTGAAATTAAACGCTGATCCTAACGTCTATATCACTTTTTGAGGGATGGTTTTACACACACACACACACACACACACACACACACACACACACACACACACACACACACACACACACACACACACACACACACACACACACACACACACACACACACACACACACACACACACACACACACACACACACACACACACACACACACACACACACACACACACACACACACACACACATACATACATACATATATATATATACATATATACATATATATATAAGGCAATGTGGTCGATATGACTAAGGCCAATGAATACAGAATCTATTCTGTGTTCATTGCTAAGGCTAAGAAGGTCCAATCCCACCAAGGGCTTGGCATTTTCATACGCTATAAATCATTCCATCGTCTGCATTAGCCCAAGTGTGCACAATAGTCGGATGTTAAACACAAAAAAAAACAAAGGGTTGATGAACATTTAACGCATCGACTATTATTTACATGAAAACAAGGAACAATATATCAAAGATACTAATATACCGATCCAATACTCGTAGGCCTATATGAAACTTAATTTCCTTGGAGGTTGGAATAGATTCCTGTCAGTCTGATGCAACTCTGGACTGCGTATTTCAAAGTTTTTAGTTTCAGTCGCAGTTACTGCATGTTTCCTTACCCTTACCGTTACTCATTAACCATAAAGTATGGACATTAAGAAAAAAAAAGAGAAAATAAATATGTTTCTTCGGTGTGTGTCCGTACATGCGTGCGCGTGTGGTGTGTGTGTGTGTGTGTGTGTGTGTGTGTGTGTGTGTGTGAGAGAGAGAGAGAGAGAGAGAGAGAGAGAGAGAGAGAGAGAGAGAGAGAGAGAGAGAGAGAGAGAGAGAGAGAGAGAGAGAGATGGCATGTGTTTTAGTACTCTCACGTACACAATTTGGGTCAGATTCGATTCAAACTTAGCTAATAAATCGATTATGCTAATCGCTTGGGCAAGTTCGTTACCCAGTAAAATTCGTTCAAAAATTTCAAAACGGCAACCTTTTTAAAAATTAAAAAAAAACTGATAACTTTTTTCTTACCTTCTTAAAAAATTCGATTCAATCGTCAGTGTTAATTTTTGTATTTTGAATGCAATTTTAAATTTTAAATTGCTAACATAGACTATGCAGATTATTAATGTTGCTTATGAACGATACATCAGATTTAAAAAATGGCATGTGGAAATAATATTTTTAGAAATTAGTTCGTTAGAAATATCACTCTGCTTGCTTTGTTTATTTTGTAGTGTTGTAGTAGAAATAAAGATAAAAATGTTTCGGCGTGATGAAATATTAGAAAACTGTATAGGGGAAAATATTTAAATATATAAAAACCTTAAAATATTTTTCATTATAAATTCGTAATTTTGGGTGATTATAAAAACATTGTTTTTTCAATAATGTTTACCGCTCATTTGTTGTTTAATAATTGTTTACTCATATTTGAAGGCGAATACAATAATGTATTTAAAAATATACTGCTGGGTTTGCATTTTAAAATAGTTTGTTTAATTTTAAAGTATCGAAGAAACAAATGTAGTATTTTTAATGAAATTCAACTGGAAAAAGGATTATTGGAGAGACCATCATAGTAATAACCTGGCTCATGTGTAACAAAATGGCTTTCAAGGACCATAACTATTTATATAACTTTTATCTAATATTTTGTAATTCGCTTTCATCGGTATAAATACGTACGTTAGTTTTTAGAATGTTTACTTAAAATGTGAATACAAACCCTCACTTCCACCGAGTTTATTTTTATATTTTTAATATTATTTTAATTCACGCTTTAACGCTGAGTATAATTGCTAAAACTAATTATGATGAAAGATAAAATGTTTAAAGCAGTAACTTTTTAACTTACCTGTACGTGATTGCGAATTTGTTCAAAGTATTTGTGCAAAATTTCAAGCAAACCGCTGCATAAAAGCGAAAGATTAAATGCTTCAAAGCATGCATTTATAAATGTGTGTTTGTAAATGTTAAAAGTTCTTTTTAAATGCGCTCTAGAGATAACACTCAGCGCTTATTTTATGGGTCAGCAGTCTCGCCATGACAGCCGATTTAATATCCAGTAACTAATATTCCATTGTTAACTCTTCAATTCAAACACTGTACTGGAGCGAATGCTCCTTCGTTTTAAAGAACGCAATAAGTCGTACTTGTTTTCATTTCTGTAACGGTTTTGCACCGTTCATTTGACTTTAAATTGACAGAAATTTGAACATCATGGTGAACCGGTTTTTAGCATAGACTTTCCAAATTTTATGTAGGTAACGTACCAAGTTTTGGGTCAAAACATCGTATATGTACTGTAGTGATGTGTTAACTGTTTTAACTTCTTTGAAATTTTTATATAGAAGGCAGTGTTCGTACTCAACTCTATAAACGTTAAAAACGGTTTCACTGAAAATTTCAATTTGTTTTTATTAGTGCCAGAAGTGTTCAGATAATAATATCATTATCATATCTCACTCCGTAAAAAAATTATTTTTCACTTTAAGAGAGTGGTTTGAGTTAAATCCGATAGGTAGTGTTGTTCTTTTGACAACTGAATTTATTTACATTCTGGCTTTAATAAAGTAAAGGCAATGGATATTATTTCTCCATAGATAACACATAATATAATTCAAATTATAATTATTTTAAAAAAACTATCACTGATGGTTGCTTATACAATAAAAACTACCCGTTACTGAAAAGGAAAAAACGTTTTTCAATCGACTGCTGTGTTTAGAGATTGGTTTCAATTAAATCCGATAGGTAGCGCTGTTGTTTAGACAATTGAAATTATTTACATTTTGACTTTTATAAAGTAACGGTAAAGTACGTTTCCATGACATCGCAACCCTGAAGGGTTGTGTTTCTCAAACTCAGGGTTTGATTCCCGTGAGGTCTTCTGCTTCCATGTTTAATTAGAAATCCCTTTGCTGCTACTGCCTCCTCTCTTTTAGTTGCGCTTTTGCGCTCCTGTCAGACGTTTGTATTCTTAAAAATGTCTACCTCATTTAAGATGTTCCACGGCATCTCATTATAGGTTGGATGAATCCACGTAGTGTCTCTCTACCTCATTTGAGATAGGCGGTACTCATTTCAGGTGTTTCACGACATCTCTCAATTATTTCATTGCAGGTTGGATAAACCCACATAGTGTCTCTCTAACTCACTTTAGATAGTCCGTACTCATTTGAGGTGTTTCACGACATCTCTCAATTATTTCATTGGTTGAACCCACATAGTATCTCTCCCACAAGTTGAATGAACCCACATAGTATCTCTCTAACTCACTTGAGATAGGCCTTACTTATTTGAGGTGTTTCACGTCATCTCTCAATTATTTTATTGCAGGTTGGATGAACCCACATAGTATCTCTCTAACTCATTTGAGATAGGCCTTACTTATTTGAGGTGTTTCACGTCAATTCTCAATTATTTCATTGCAGGTAAGATAAATCTGAGTAGCGTCTCTCTACCTGATTTGAGATAGGCCTTATTTATTTGAGGTGTTTCACGTCATCTCTCAATTATTTCATTGCAGGTAAGATGAATCCGAGTAGCGTCCCTCTACCTGATTTGAAATACGCCGTACTTATTTGAAGTGTTTCACTTCATCTCTCAATTATTTCACTGCAGGTAAGATGAATCCGAGTAGCGTCTCTCTAACTCATTTGAGATAGGCCTTACTTATTTGACGTGTTTCACGCCATCTCTCAATTATTTCATTGCAGGTTGGATGAACCCACATAGTATCTCTCTAACTCATTTGAGATATGCCTTACTTATTTGAGGTGTTTCACGTCATGTCTCAATTATTTAATTGCAGGTAAGATGAATCTGAGTAGCGTCTCTCTACCTGATTTGAGATAGGCCGTACTTATTTGAGGTGTTTTACTTCATCTCTCAATTATTTCACTGCAGGTAAAATGAATCCGAGTAGCGTCTCTCTACCTGATTTGAGATAGGCCGTACTTATTTGAGGTGTTTCACTTCATCTCTCAATTATTCCATTGCAGGTTAGATGAACCCACATAGTGGCTCTCTAACTCATCTGAGATAGGCCTTACTCATTTGAGGTGTTTCACTTCATCTCTCAATTATTCCATTGCAGGCTGGATGAACCCACATAGTGTTTCTCTAACTCATCTGAGATAGGCCTTACTCATTTGAGGTGTTTCACTTCATCTCTCAATTATTTCATTGCAGGCTGGATGAACCCACATAGTGTCTCTCTAACTCATTTGAGATAGGCCTACTCATCTCTCAATTATTTCATTGCAGTTTGGATGAATGCGCGTATTGTACACGCTGCTACAATTCTCTGCGGTCGTGATGGGTTTAGTTTTTCCAATTTTTGGCATCGATTGGAAATCCTTTTTTTTTGTTCCACAGTGTTTTGAGAATTTATTTCCAACCATCGGAATCCTACAAATAGTTAGGGAAATAAAATGCCCAACAATACAGAGCCCCGCATGTATAGGTGATTAGGTTAAATATGGAAGTCACGTGGTATCCAGAGTCTGAATATTTAAGCAAAGTATCTCATTTGCGCACCATTCTGCCCACCATGACTTGGGATGAATGGATACAAACCTATAATAAGTAGATGAAGAAAGGTTAGATCCAGCTAGGTCATCTCGTGAATTCCAGCCTCATATTATTTACAAGAAAGGAGTGTAACAAATGAACTAATATACCGTCAAATATTTTACGTTTCAATTTTCTCGGAGTTTGGAATAGTTTTCCGTTCAATCTAACAAAAGAACAAGTTTCTCGTGCAATAAAGTCTACGATAATACGTATTAAGGAATTTAATAAAGCTTGTATTGCCAAAAACGCTTTATGGAGTAAAACAAGGAGACAGGCTATCAATATCCTGTAATAGAAAGGATGTTTGATACTTCCGGGGAAATATTTGTTAATAATAAAAACTAATAACATGATTTAATGTTACTTTAGGGCTTAAGTAACGTTTTAAAAAGAATAGTTTTTTTAGGTGACACGTGTCAATTCAGTGTGTTATACTTTATTTTCTTTAATAACTTCGAGTGTAAGCGAATTTCAATTGGAAAAATGTAACATTCAAGCTACCATTATAGTAAAAACCGGGCCGGGAGAGTGTGTTTTAGCACGCTCGCGTGCGTAATTTTGGGGCGATCTGAACCAAACTTGCCAAAAATATCGGTTTTTTGGTAATTCGTTGAAAAAAATCGATAACTATCAAAATTTGTTAAACAGTTTCAAAATGGTGGTAATATCAAATTTTTAAAAAGGCATAACTAATTTGTCATACGTTTTTTGAAAATCCGTTTCACCGTCTTAGTCAGCTTTAAAAACTGCATAAATCAGCATTTTTAATTTTCAAAAATTGTTGGAATTATGAAATTTCTTGATGGCTGTCAAGGATCATTTTCGTTTTTTCAATGTAATGTGTATGTTTGAAATGCTAACATACGCAGATTTTAATGCTGATTATAATGTTGGATTGAAAATTTCAAAATGGTAAATTTCAAAAAAGTAAAAGAAAAATATTTTCGAAATTCGCTTCTATCGTGTCAGAGAGATAGCTGTTTGCGGCGATTATTAAGTCATTGGGTATATTACCAGCGGCTTTTGCCTTGTGCATTTCATGTTTCGATAAAAATAATCATTGGTATGTTCGAATTAGAAGCAATAAAACCAGCAATCAATACTCGGTGACACTTTTTTAGTTGGATTTATTGATTTTTTTTAAAGGGAATAGAACAGATTTAACCCACTTTATCTCTATAGCACCTACTGTATGACGTGGAACTCTGCATCTCTCTAGCCCTTTTAGAGATTTTGTAATGGAAACCTTGCTAATACTCTTTCGGCGGTTTGGCACCAGTATGTAATATAGCCAAAATGCAGCTGTAACTAAGCAATATACAATTTGGTCACAGTTTCGTAACTTAAAGAAGAGGGAGTTTTATTTATGGAACACACAATCAGTACTTGGTGAAACTCCATCATATCCAAAAAAATAAAACACTTATATAGTTTCACAAAAATTATTTTCTATTCAGTGACATACGTTTCGCCGTAAGGCATCTTCAAACATAGTGAAACTAAAAATTATTGTGTTTATATACTAATAGAATATATACGTTTTACTATACATAGACTTTAGGGTAAGACATTGTCAACAATAAGGATAAAATATATTTAAACAGTGGTGTATACAATGTTGTCTGTGAAAAGGGATCTTGTGAATAAGTAGGACAATCTCGAAGAGCTGTAAAAACTAGTGTTAAAAACATTTCAATTGTTGGAAGTGCAAAAAAAATCGCTCACGTTTTGCGAATCATTTATTAGAATCTGGTTTTTCTTTTAATTTGATCAATATCACTGAAAACATTAAAAAGCTAAAAGAAACAAAACTAAATAATTTAGAAATTTTAAAATAAATAGATTTATTTGTACAAAATATAATTTTAATTTAAATGAACAGACTAACTTCAACCCCTCTCCCTTACACAAACCTTATTTCCTACATTGTCAATCCTTCTGTCATTTACCATTTCCCTTCCAGTTTTTAACATCAACTGTATTAGTATTTAAGAACACTCTAATTTTTAGTTTCTGAAAATGTCTGAAGATGTCGCACGGCGAAACATCTCTCAATGAATAAAAAATAATGTTTGTGTAATTGTGTAAGTGTTTTAATTTTCCTGGAAAAGCAGATTCGCTAAACATCAGGTGTTATTATTTTGGCACACAATCAGCTGCTTTACAATTTGCAGTGAGTCTGCACTTACGCTTCCGTTTTAGAATAAAACATGTAATCATGTTTGATAATAGTGTCCGGCTGTTTTAAATCCGATTGCATTGAAACAAACATTTTTAGATTTGTAACACACACAAAAAAATTACCTGAATATTTTCTAAACCTCTTCGAATTTATATTAGCCTACTTTAGTTTTAAAAAACATTAGACGGCCGCAGTTTTGAAAACAGATTCAACTTCATCGTTTTTCGCTATATTGTCTCTCCAACGTAAACATACATGTGAAATTTAGTTTTTGTAGTGTAAAGGGTTATTTAGTAATACATTTTCTTTCAAAATACACATGCAGACAGACAGATCGAAAAGTATCATAGTATGTACATTTATAGGAAGTTGTTCTTTATTTTTGCATATACAGTCATATCCTTATTTTGTTTGCGATTTTTTAAACAATCTCTCTCTCTCTCTCTCTCTCTCTCTCTCTATATATATATATATATATATATATATATATATATATATATATATATATATAAAGGGACAGACAGACGAATAGACAGACAGACAATCGGAGAGAGAGAGAGAGAGAGAGAGAGAGAGAGAGAGAGAGAGAGAGAGACAGACAGACAGACAGACAGACAGACAGACACACACACACAGACTTGTTTAATTGCTATTTGTTTGCGTAACAATTACTGTGTTATGTCAACACCGGTTAGTTGTGTATGTTTTTATATATCCCTGATGAGATAAAACGTTTTGCTTGATAAAAAAAAACTGTCAGACTCTAATTTGTGTTACATCCGTACTGCTTTTATAACTCCAGTCGTGACCTACTGATTGTTACGGCAACGACAAATTTATGTACTTTTATAAAAACACTTTTTTAATTGCATTCATAGCTTATGCATTCAAAATTAAAATGTCATAGTATAAATGTCATAGTTCGTTATAGTATAAACTATTAAATTTTAATTTTTAAATTTAATTACGAAATGTAATCTAACTATGGTCGAGGTACATTTTCGATGTGAATTAAATATAAAATTCCTTCAGAGGCTCACATACTGTGAGTAGGGGTTTGGATATCACCCCTTAGCTGATATAAATTTTCTTCATCTATCTGCTCTTGTGTTAGATCCCTTCATCCCAATCCAAGGTGGATCAGCGTTAGCCGAAGGCTGCGTGGCTAGCGGGGAGGAGGAGCTTAGCTTATCACGAAGACGTACGTCACTAGTGACGCACGCTGCAAATACCGGTGATGCGAGGGTGTGTCACTAGTAAATCAAAATCGTCTTCAAAATAGGCCGCGTGTGCCACGAGTGATGCAATCCTTGTCTTACTTAATATGGGCTTATTTATAATGACGCCCATGTTAGAAGCCTAGCATTGTGTTGTACGACCATTTTAAAGTATGCTAGAGTAACCTTAGTCGGATTAGATTTTGGTCTATTGTATTTTTTTTATTTACCATGGCACACGTTACAGGTAATTTAAAAGGATAACCAATTTAAATTTAATAGATATGTTAATTTTTTTTTGTTTTTTTTTTGATGTTTAACGTTCGACTATTGTGCACACTTGGGGTAATGGAGACAATGGGATGATTTATAGCGTATGAAAATGCCAAGCCTTGGCCGGGTCCTCGGGGTGAAAGCCTAGTACGCTATCAACTAGGCCACCGAGGCGGCTAGAGATATGTTAAAAGCATCTTTTAATTTTTAAATTTATTTTAAAATATAATGAAGTAATATTATGTTTGGCATACTGATTTTTTTTCTTCATCTTGATGACTGTTATTGGTAAAGTAAAATGAAAATACATTCAAAATAATAAGTATTTATTAACAATTATAACACCAAGGTATAAAAAAACCGCATAACTTATGTAGTCTTTTACTTGAAACTCTGTGTGCACGGATCAATAACAGTGACGCAATTAGCCTACTATAGCAATTGTTTACAAATAGGGTCGTGTGCCACCAGTGACGCACGGACGTAATCTCTAAAATATATATACAATACAGGTTTTTTCCGGTTGAATAACACCTAAAACGTTATATAAACGCATATTCTAACAATTTTACGCCTATAGTTAGGATTTCTTGTTACTTACCATAACACAAAATGTTATGACATGTAAAAACGGCCGTCGTCGTGAACATGCTAAGTACGCGGAATCTGGCTGCAGGCAACTGTCAGCCTTACCTAAGCATGGGTGAACATTTAATTACCCTTCCTATTTTTGGTTTTTTACGGTTGGAAACAAACCGTAAAACCCCGGATAAACTGCAAAAGTAGACCATATGACTGAATCTAGCAATGAAGGGAGGGAACTGGGGCTGCATGTAATCCCGTGGAACCCACTCGCAGTGAATTGCATCAGACCGTAGAGACGCTAAGTTAATCTATCCAATGTACAGTGGAAGACCCGAGACTGATTAAAAATATCAAATCATTAAGTCGACCCCATATTTCAAAAACAGACGATTGTATTTATCTATCAAGAGAGCAACATCCTAAAGAAACTTAAACAAAATTTTAAAAAAACTAGGTATTGATTGAACAGTAACTATCGTTAAAAAAACTAAAATTCTACCCAGTTCTCAAGATGAGTTTTTCGAAAATTTTGGTAATATTTTAATATTTATAACTCCGGCAAAGTTGAATAAATGTTATTCACGTTTCAGGAGTAATTAATTGGAAAAAACGAATCACCGGATGTTATAAATAAATTCTCCCTTATTGAAAATTTTACCCACTTGCATGAACGTAGACTGGACCTTTGTAAATTACTAACGTTTGTTTTTAGAAGTGAGAAAATGTTTTTTTTCTTCTCGACAACTTCAGGGATACAAAATAACATTAGGAGAAGGTTTGTGTAATTTGCATCATACATGTTTTTCTGCCATGTCCACATTTTTTTTGTAATATTATATTTATCTTAAGTTATATTTTGGTCTTTAAAAAAAATATAAAATTTGATATTTTAACACATAGTGTTTAAGAGCTAGAGAGGCGATACCAATGAACATATTATTATTATTATTATTATTATTATCAATTCTAAAAATAACTGAAAACATTTTAAAAAATTCCAAAATTAAAGATAGTATGCCATAAAAAGTTGGAAATTATTTAAGGCTTTGATTCTTATTAGATTTTTTCGAGTTTTATTTAATCGCTTCATAATTTCATCAACTCGATGAATTTTCCTAAATTCGAGCTTAGTTCAACGCATTTATCGTGCCATAAAAAGTAAAATTACACTATTAAAAAATTACTAGAACAGGTTTTTAAAAAATTACAATAATTTCTTAAGTTAAATGTTAACAAAGTTGTGTAACACCCTGTAGAGTGTTGTAATAAGATAATTGTTTTATTACAAAATTATCTAAAATTTAGTATTTTATTAAAACAATTGCATAATCTTCTTTTATATTAAAGAAATAACCTGTAGTAAGCCTAATTAATGATGAACTGAATGATATTTCTTCTTCTTACCTGTCCAATGCAATGCGTTGACGATTTAGCTAACCCTGTAGTAGCATTGGCGTTTGTGAGTCGCAAAGACAGTGTAGTTCATTATTAACATCGTCTACTTCTCAGTAATTTATTAATGACGGTTGGTTACGAGTGTTTTTTAACTGTGTCTTTCCTGAAAATAATTTATTTGTGTCAGTGTCGATGGTTGTTTGTGTTTTTCGTGTAATTTTATTGTCTGTTGAAGGTAAGCAAATACAATTTATTACATAGTTCCATAACCTTAAAATATTTCATGTTATAATATTGAATTTACAGTTTTATGTCCACTTATTGAATATGATTTACTTAAGTTTACTTAATAGTTTCACCAGCTTTCCAATAACATTTTATCTTTAATTTGATAAAAATTAACTTAAATATTTTGAACTGTATAAGAAATAATCAAAAAAATGGTATTTATGCAGTGTAGCCTGTTCTGCATTTTTTGATATTTTATTTACTAAAACGCTTAATTACATGCCCAAAAGCAATAATCCAAAATATAAATGCGCGGAAATCACGAGAAGTACGATAAAAATCGAAAATAGAAGTGAACAACATAACCTCAAAATTGTTACCGCGCGAAAGTCGTTAACGTGTTGTAGATCGGTAAAACGATAAAAATACTTCTAAAACGGGTTTTGCGTGATTAAAAACTTTATTATTTTTTTAAATAAAAACCCTATAACCTAACTGACACGGTTGTTAGGCCTAACACGGTGATGCGTGAATGTGACTGTTGGACGGCTTAAAATTGCCTTTCTGACAGCGGTTATGTCCATCTCACGGTCAACCACTTGGTTAATTTCGTTGATTATGAGACAGGTGCACACACGAATACGATCGAAAGATTAATACCTAATCTTTATCAGTTAGTTTCACCACGCAAGTACCGAGTCAGTTAGGTTATTGAGTATTTTCCTTTTTTAAAAAAGAGGTTTACTTCAAGCATCACCGTGTTAGGTCTAGCAACCGTGTCAGTTAGGTTATGCAGTATTCTTTTGTAAAAAAGTAAAAGGTTTTCTTCAAGCATCGTGTTAGGCCTGAAACCGTGTCAGTTAGGTTATGGGTTTTTTTTGTTTAAAAAAAATAATAAAGTTTATTTATCATCAAAACCAGTTTTGGACGTATTTTTATCGTTTTACCGATCTACAACACGTTAGCGACTTTCGCGCGGTAGCAATTTTGAGGTTATTCTGGTCATTTTTATTTTTGATTTTTATCCTACTTATCGTGGTTTCCGCGCTTTTATCATGCAAAACTCGTTTTAGATGTAGGTCTATTTTTATCGTTTTACCGATCTACAATATGTTAGTGACTTTTGAGCGGTAGCAACTTTAACGATATGTTGGTCACTTTTATTTTCGATTTTTATCGTACTTCTCGTGGTTTCCCCGCTTTTATATTTTGGATTACTGCTTTTGGGCATGAACTGAAGCGTTTCAGTAAAAAAAATATCGAAAAAGACAGAACAGCTACACTGCATTTTTACCCAAAAAATTATCACATATTTATTGTAGTGTGTGAATTGTGTAACACTTAGTAGCCCTAATTATATAAGCCCTATTAACCTTATTATTTTCTGCCCATGCTTGGATTAACCTACGTACGAGTAGGTGTAGTCTAAACAGAATATTCGGTGAAACAAATTAAACAATTTATATCTAACCTCAAAATGCCCGTTATTAGTTAAAAAGGTTATAATTTTTATTATTCACTGAAACGTTTTCGCATAGATTGATAGATCACGAAGGTTTTTCATCCGTTATAAAATTTTAATGAAATTTCCTTAGATTACATAATACTCAATTACATAATACGCTAGCCTACTTTTAATTTTATTACTTTCTAAGCATGCCTAGATTAACCTACATAGGCCTAGACTAAGTAGATTTTTTCTTTTTTTTCTATTCGTTGAAGCAAAATAAACGGCTAACCACAAAGTAATAATTATTGGTTAAAAATGTTAGAATTGTTATTATTAACTAAATCTTTTTCACTAAATTGATGGATCATAAAGTTTCTTTCCGTTAAAATTCTTTATTATAAAATTTCCTTAAATTGTTTGAATTGGAAAGGGGAATAATTACAAATTAGAGTTTTTTTTTATTTGAGTATATAAATTACTTAATTTTTACTAACTCTTATTAACTTTTTTTTTGTATGTTTGAAGCCAACATAGTCTAAACAAGTTTTTGTATACTTTTTTCGATGAAGCAAATTGAATGATTTATTTCTAACCTCAAATTGATCTACATAGTCAGCCTTCAAATAGCCTAGAAATAGGTAATTATAGCCTATATAGTCTAAAGAGAATTATGTTTACTTTTCTTTGTTAAAACAAATTAAAATTTCATTTCTAACCTCAAAGTGACCTACAGAGTCAGCCTTAAAATAGCGTAGAAATGGGTATTCAGTTTAGTCAACATAGTTTAAACAGATTTTTGCTTACTTGTTTCGTTGAAGCAGATTAGAAGAATAATTTCTAATCTCAAAATGATTAGAGGCAGGCTTAAAATAGCCTAGAAATGGCTAAATATAATTTAGCCTACATAGTCAAAAGATTTTTGTTTACGTTCCTTTTGTTAAAGCAAATTTAAAGATTCATTCCTACCCTAAAAGTGTTTTGGTACTTGGTAAAGAAGCCTGTAATAATTATTATTATTATACACTAGACCTTTTTCATTAAAATTTAGGGAACATACCATTTTTTAATATGTAATCTGTAATTAAATTTTAATGTTCAATTACATAGAGTGTTTCCCAAAAGCAACTCCCTTATTCAATTTCGAACGATTGAATGTAAGCAAATTCTTTTTACTTGGGTAGGATTTCTAAAATTTTAGAGTAGCAAGACGATTACGTTTTCGTTATTGGTAAGAATTTTTTCCAAGCATAGACAATATTTGCACTTGGCCAAAACTAGTTGTTGTTGAAGTTTTGGTTTATAAAAAAAATTGGGCTACCGTATGACATTTGCCTAGGAATAGCATAGGTACCTTACTACATTAAAACATACGGTAGCCTACTATTATTACACATTATATGTTTACATACGTTAGGTATAAGGATATTATATTTAAATAGGGATATTTTCAGTTTGAACTTGACGACGCAATCACTCAACAATATATTGTATTTAGCAGGTGAGTGAATAATAACATGTGTTTCTATTTCAGGTGTTGGCTCAACAGGGGCGCCAAGTTTCCCTGTTGGGTCCATCACCAGGCTTAGCTGTATCTGATGTTCCAACAAACGGTTGGGTTGACATCAAATCTGTTATGTCTGGATTAGCTTCGGGGGGTTAAATGTTAGTTCTGCGGTCACTGTCTAGGATGTATATGAATATTATAATTTTTCAGTACTGTGTATTTAACTCTTTTTTTTAAATGCATAATTATTGTTTTGCATTTGTTTTCATGTCTTCTGTTTCAGCACTTTGGGCTCTTTTAGTTTTAATTGTTGTTTATTTTAATTGTGTTATTTAAAATTACGCGTCGGGTTTTTAATTGAAACAAGTTGATAACTGAAGTCACTAACAATCGAATTCGATTGATAATTTTCGTTTTTTTATTGAAGAATTTTAAGAAAAATATTATGAAGAAACATAATACAATGAACGAAGTAAATGGTGAGTAACATATTTTAAATTAACACATTAAACGTGGCAAAGAAATCATTTAAAACATTTTTTTCAGAAGATGATCCATGGACTATGAGGCGTATTATTTAATGTAGAACAAGTTACTTGATTAGTTGCAAGGAACATCAACTGCAGACTGAAGAATGCCAGATGGTTAAGGGTAAGAAAAGATATTACAATTTGTATTTTTTAATTGGATTACGCTCTATAACGCGCACGTAACTTTTTCTGTCAGTTTAACCGGTAACCGTAATGTTTAGGGAAAATGTTATTGCCTCTTTTATTGGAAATTTTATGCTATTTATCCACGAAGAGGTCAAAATTATTATAGGTCTTGCCGTTCAGCCGTTATTACAGGAAACACCAAGAAATTGCACTCGTCATTGTTAAATCAGTGGCCACCGTCTTGAAACGGAAGTGATTGTGAAAAAATCTTACACATATGTCGTTAAGGTGTTATACAAGGTAATTTCCTACTACATTTGAAAACAATCGGTCAATGCGTTTGGCCAAAACTGCGTACACGTCATTGTTAAGTTAGAGGCCGCCATTTTGAAACGGATGTCAATGGGGAAAAATGTAACATATAATGTCCGGGCGTTATACAAAGTACTTTCGTATGAAATTTTAAAACGCATGTTGGTCAATGCGTTTGGCCAAAACTTTGTACAAACACACAAACAAAATCCGAAAGTTTGAGTTGAAACAGTGATATTGCATTGCTCGACAGTAAAAATAAATTATATTTTTTTGTAAATTTAACTTTAAGTAATTTTACATACAAACACTTAGTTTACTAATCATTTTAAAGTTCTTTTAAGAGATGCTATACGAAAACGAACATAAACTCGGAACTGAACACGAACACGAACATAAACAAGAATACGAACATGAATACGAATGCAGACAAGAATACAAACACGGACATGAACATGAACATGAATACGAACACGGACATGAACATGAACATGAATACTAATACAAACACGAATACGAATGCAAACAAGAATACGAACACGGACATGAACATGGATAAGAACACAAACACGAATACGAATACGAATACGGACACGAACACAAGCAAGAATACGAACACGAACACGAATTCGAACATGAACACAAACAAGAACACGAATAACAATTAAATATGAGTATTTAAGTTTGTTACCAATTTTATTGATACAAAATTACTACTTACTTTAGGGTAGTTAATAACTTCTCTGCTGATGTCACACTCTTCCTCTAGTTAGTATTATGTTTTTCAGTTACACTGGGTAATAATAATAATAAGTTACACTTAATGGTCACTGTCCACATTAATTCACGTAAAACTATGTTTATACTCTTGCAGTTCATTTAAAAATATGGCATGATTCATTTTTTTTTTTATTTTGTGTGTGCAAACCTGTTCGAATCGGCCTTTTAATTTCATAGTTTCTTTTACTAAAATATACGCATTAAATCAGACACTTCACTGTTTTAGGTGAAAATGATTAGCATGGGAAGATGTTTTTAGGTTAGGTATGAACATTTTGAAGCAAAATATAACAATATTTTCCAATGAGATGTTTTTGCCTACAGAAAAATGTTAACAACAAACAATTCATATCGTCTGTTACACTGTAAGGCTAATCTGATATCATATGAAATTGAAAACACACCAAACTAGTCTAATTACTATAGTTTGATGTATATTTCTGTAACATTGGTACTATCTTCTGTGTGTTAACAAGAGATTTACTTTCTTTTGGTATACCTGTACATCCGCTTATCTAGATCAGCTCAAACAACGGTTAGTTCAATTTGTTTCTGATGTAATCTATTGAGTCTTATGAATAAAAAAAATCAAAAGCTTTAATTCACAAATTCTGAAGCATATCCTTCAATTGATATCGATAAAAATATCAATCAAAACATTTTACTTTAGAGTAAAACCATATCCTTCTTTTGATCCATTTGCTTTGTCAGTAGTAAGTGGTTACGAATTAAACCTTCCATTTACTCCAAATTTGAAGCAAATACTTTGACAATTATGAATCTAGTCTGTAGAAAGAAGATTAACCTGAGAAGTAAGTGGTTATGTTGAATTTTCCTTCTTGCCATTGCAGAATTAGTTCGTTTAAAAAGTTAAAAAAGGTTATAAATGACGTTTTCTCACTTATATGGGTTTGAAGAATAGAATTTGGAGTGGTTAACAAAAAAGGTATCTAGGCACTAATGATAAATCTCCAGGTAGGGATCTCTCTTTATCACAAAATATGAAGATATGTTTGCGTTATTCAACTGTTCCAGGATATTAAAGAGGTATCAGTAACTTTTTACTGTTGTGGCGCAACTTATAGTAACAAAAATATTTAAAAGTGTATTAACCAGTATTAACGAATAAGCGACTGATTGGGTTACATTTCTTACTGCACCAGTGGGGCCGTATTAGAGGCATGTTAGTTCTACTGAAATGAAGTACATTTCACTCTTAGCGAAAACTTTCTTGCAGTAGATTAGATTATATACTAGAGGAAGGGATAATTCAACCCCAGGCATTGCGATCGACTGACCTATTGTGCAACTTACTTGTTAAAATACCTAGTTCATCAGTTGCTGCCCGTAATAAGTTCATTCAACCCACTTACTAGCTCATTTTGCTGGAGATCCCTGGGATCTTGGAAACCAAAAACCCCTAGTCTTCTACTACAAGAGCCTCACAATCATAAATTATGAGACCTGCAGTTTCCTCCTCCTTCCTGCACAATCTACACACGATTTCTCCGTGGTACATACCTATCCTGTTCATGTGCACCCTCAGACAATAGTGGCCTGTTATGAGCCCCATTACCTCATTACTATAATGTACTATAATGTAATCACATTACTCATAATGTGCTCTGCCCGGGACATCAGCTGCCTCTTTGAGTCCAAAGGAACTTTGAGTCCTCCAAAAGGAACTTTGCTTAATAGACTTTTACCATGGGAATGCCCATGAAGGTTACCCCATCTTACCTGGTTTGATTTGTAATCCACCTGTTAATAGCGGACCTGGTCAACAATACAGAAATCCCTAAAGCCGGCTCAGGTCCGATAAACCCAGATGCTCATCCAAGTTTAACCAGTTGGTCTGCTTCCTTATTACTCTGAACTTCCCTATAATCCGGAACCTAGTGAAGAGTTAACAGGTTACCCAGAGACGGAGAGT